>OU974084.1:2469795-2579795 GCA_918843875.1 Diadumene lineata
TGTGTTCGATAATTGTGCGTAACATGGGTGAAATGAAAATATTGTAACGTCCTAGATTTTTGCTCAATGAGTTTGAAATCATGTTTGGTTATCGATTAAGACTCAATTTAACTTGTTCTGGCATTTGTTTTGGTCAGGAATGGTTATTTCAAAAAATACCGCCGTTGACATTTGCATGAAATTTTAGCTTCGAAAATGCTCGAAACAGGCCACAGCAAGTAGTAACGGAAAAAAATTCGTAACACAAAAAATTCAAAATAAACATTATTCAAATTGTGGTTTTGTTATAGGTATATAATAGTCTTTCATTGCACAAAAGATCAGCAAAATCTAAATCTCAAAGTTAATGTCACCGGACCGCTTTTACGCGGACGGCCTTTTAATTACGATATAACGTTCTCAAACTTATTAATAATTCATAGCTTTTTTAACCAGTAGCATCTGCATATTTGAGTCACGTGCAAAGTTTGGATACCGCGATCCAACATCGTCATGCAAATTAGATCCAACGTCCTAGGATTTTGATAATTTTAAATGATAGTTTGAGAAGTTAGATCAAAAACTCGTGCTTCGTGTTTCAGCACGGGACCCAAACACCTCAAAGGTGCTAAAAGCACTTGGCCTACGGCCTCGTGCTTTCATCACCTTCTCGGTATTTGGATCCCGTGATGAAACACTCGCACTCGTATTTGATCTATTACATGAAAAGCTTCAAAATGTTTTCACTGACAAAATGGGTCGCTGGTGGCACTGTTCATAACTATTCAAATGTGAAGTCATGCAGAGCTGTTAAAAATTTATTTGATACTTCATTTAATAGTCATTCAAAGCTGGAGATTTTACAAGTTGTATTTTTTAGAAGAGTTTACTTGACAAGTTTGTCAGTGATGGTAAAAAAGGCCGTATTCAACATGGATTCTTCGTGGCGTTTTTCAATCATTACTTATCGACTAATCTACTTAAGTAAAATCAACGGCGACAAAAAGTTCATAAAAACAAAAACAAAACAAATATGCGCTACATTTGCAGCATTTCAAAAGAGGTGAACAGCAAGACGAAAAAAATAAAGAAAAATATAGAGTCCCGCGCAAAAAAAGATTGTAAGTTTTGGCTGGTTGTAGAATAATTTTCGAAGACTCATTGTGTTATTCTTATGTTGCCTTTTGGCAGGATTTTTAGCGGTACATTGCTCGCGGGCACACCTTTCAAGCGTTGTTGTTTTTCTAAAGTGGTCAGGACCCTTTAGCTGACCTTCGTTAATGACCCCTAAATGTGTTTGTAGGGAAGTCGTCATTGGAGGCTGTGGTATCTAATTCACTATGAATTCGAAAACCTCATCTATGTGTGCTTAGAAAATGATAACACCCACCAGGCTAATCAACGATCAGTATTTCGATGCTCTATATTCCATAGAAAAACTAAAGGTGTCAAGTGGGGTGGGCTTTCAAGCACAGGAAAATTGTGGGGTAAAGAAAGCGTGGAATTTTGTAGCTAATTAGTATTCTCTACATAGAGCAAGTAGAGCATACTAATGATTTCTTTTGAATTCTCATTAGTATGCTCTATATAAAGAATTATAATCAGATATAAAACTCCACGCATGAGGTACAGGTACAACAACTAACTTCAACAATTTCCATAATTTATTTAATACTATTTTGTTGAGAAATACTAGTTGATATTACAATTCTCACTACTCATCTAACGTTTTTTTTATTTCACTGCTTCAAGTGATCTAGGTCAATACAAAAATGAGGCAAATAGCTAAATTAAACGAAATAACTTCTTTAAACAAACTGATATAATATTGGGTTGCATGTGAAGTCATCAAAACACTAAAACTTGAAATATCAATTGCAGAAAGCTGATATTTTAATAAATTTGTCGATACTTTAGGCGAATTTATTTAGAGTTTCAGCGTCTTTCGTTTTTTAATTGTAGAGATATCGGATGGTAAATAGTGATCACGCAATCTTGTCGCGCAAATGTATTCGAAATTGCCCCTAATCATTTCATTTTGATTGTAATGTGTTATAATTATTGATCTGATAGTTGTTTTGACTTACATTTAACAGCAATTTTGAAATTTGAGTGTTGTACACCAACATGGCGGCACCATACACCATAAAATGCCGGAAATTGAATTCTTTGCACTAAAAAAAAAAAGTTATGTGAAATTTGTCAGAAATGTATTGTTTTAACTATATTTTACAATGAAACTATTGAAATTCTAATGAAGTTCTTATTTAGGCATGTTTTTTTTTCGATGAAGTCAGTGCAACCCACCTATACAATATACATATACTATGTTCATCATATATCTTGAAAATCAACCTTGTAAATACATACATAAATATACTTAATTGTTGTATCATAATTTTGTAAGATTTTAGTAATCCATTTATTTGCGACGAAATTGAAGTTACATTTTTTATTCGGCTTTCAAACGCTATAGAGACATTTTTGTTATAATCTACTGAATAAGCATTTTCTCCACACTATTGGCCGTGATTGTACAATGTTTATACCAGCAGACCTGATTTAGTCTTCCATATCGTTTTTGAGACTATTAGTTTGTTTATCAAGAATTGAGAATGAATTACTCATATCTGGAACAACCAAGAACAACTCTTTTAAAGCTCTTAAAAGAGCTTTTGCATGGCTACTGATTACGAATCTATAAAACAACTCAAGTTTAATCAAATGGCAATCAGTTGTATTACATAAGCTTTGAAGAATTTGCCAGCCTTTGTTTACTTGTTTTTGCACGAGAGCGTAACCTTGCTGATGAGCGGACTCTTTGGAAAAGATTGAATAGTTTCATAATAAATTATATTCTTGCTAAACAAGCCATTATTGATGCGGTAGGCGTCACAAGGATTCAATGCAGCAATTAATAGTACAATGCAAATATAGGTTTCTAGATTTTATGAAAGTTATCATATTGTACGAGATCCTGAAGAAGACAACTTCTCGAGCTTGGACCAAAGTGAAAAGATGAGCGGATTTCTTATTTTCTTGATGTTTCTCTTTTATGTATCAGCTGAAGAAGTAAGTAATAGAATCGTTTTCAACGTACTCGACTTTGATTTGAAATTGCAGTAGCTTCATTCAGTGTCAAACAACAAGCGCCAGTGAAAAAAAAAGTGCCAAAAATGACTTTTCTTAGTTTGAAATGAAATATTGCTAATCTTCATAGTTGTTATGTAATAGTATAGAATACATTCAGAAAAATGTCATCAATGACTCATACGGGGAAAACGTTACAGTCTCAAAGGTATTGGCAACTCTCCACCCAACAGTTCTTATAACTCAATTTTGAGTTAAAAGGCTAACAGGATGCATGTCAAGTGGAAAGTGGTTTTGAGTTGTGCACATCTTTAACTTGAAATCTTATTTCCGAAAGAAGGTTATTATAAAATAACATAAAGATATATCCCAATGTGTTTTACATCATATGAAATGTGATTTGATAAGTTCAGCAGCCATTGAAGGATTTTGTAAGTAAGAGAAAAATACTGGAAACGGAGGCAATAAGCTCATTACTTAAGTTCGGGGTATCTGACATATTCCATGATTACAGAGGTTTTCAAAGAGAGGTCCTTTATTAATAGTATTGTTAGAGCTTTCGTGTTCGGTCAAAAATATATATGGATAAAAACACAATAATAAAAAAGTAATCAGACAAACAAATGAATTTATAGATAGGCATATAATCAAACATAAAAAAATATAAAAATATAGCAAACAAATGAACAATTTCCATGATTAAATAAATGAATGAATCATCGAACATGAATGTTTAAAAAAAGATGACTTCGAATGATATTATAAATGAAAAAAGATAGGTGCCCGTATCGGTTTGCAAGATATTTTGAGAAATATCCTCAAAATTCAATCATATAAAGGCTTTACTGGGGCGAGTTTAAAGAAATTTGTAATTATTCGCTTTAATCTAAGTGTTTGTCAGACATAACGTATTCAGAGTTTGTATTTATTGATGATAAGAAATGTATATCTCTTAAATTCGAAATATGCGCAGAACTATGCACAGTGCAAAACTATGGAATTACCTTAAATACGTTATCGGATTAAAAGAATTCAGTTCTAACAAAGATGTTCACATGACAACGACTTGATATCCAAATGAAGGTTGCACTTTGGTTGCACATATCAAACCGTTTGAAGAGCGTACGTCGCTGTCCGAAACCGACTGTTTTAAATTAACAATAGAAAGTCATCGCCAGAGGAATCAATTGCATGTGAGTCGAAGACATTTTGTGAAAAAGAAGTGAGACTAAATAGCGTAAATCATTGGTGTTTCGAAATTGTGTCTTTCAAATTGCAAAGGACTTTGGTATTTAGTAAGTCAAGTCTAGTACTATTTATTTGTTTTTGTTGGCTGACTAACTGACTGTTTATAGAGTGCACGCACTAAAAGTGTGCAACAGTTCGCACTTATTAAACAAAAGAAAACAGTAGAATTAGCATAAAATAGCACTATTTAGCGGTATTTATGTTGCACACTTTTAGTGCGTGCACTCTACTGAAAGTTTCTACTTCTGAGAATTATAGTACACGTACTAAAAGTGTGAAACATAAATACCACTAAATAGTGCTATTTTATGCTAATTCTATTGTTTTCTTTTGTTTAATTAGTGCTATTTACTACTAAATGGTAATAATAATTTCACAGATTTAATGTTTGCACTCTAAGACATTTATCAGCTGACTAAAGATATTTGTTTGTTTGAGGAAACAACTAAAATTTCATTAAGAGAATTGTCTATAATAAGAAAGTAACCATAATACAATAATATAAACGATTTCCGAGGTTAAGGGTTGGAATAAACATCCTCTAGACCCCTTAAATTTTGTTGGAATGCAGCTCAACTTGGAGGACAAAACAATGGATTGCAGCTCCCAAGATAGAGAGCAAGAATCTTTTGTTTCGACCTCCAGATTGAGCTGCTTTGATGTCACATGCAAGGGAGCTATTAAGGGGTATTATAACTTTATTGGTTTATGTTATTCTGTTTTAGGTACAGCAGACTCCAGGTTAGTTGAAATTACTATTATTTATTGATTACTTGCTATAAAACTCGAAGACTTGTATCCTGTTATTGAACATCATTATATAGTCGTTCTTAAGAAATTTAAAAAAGTAAATATATTACAAAATAAAGGATTTTCAATTTTTTATTCGCCGAAAATCCATTGTAAATTTAAAGAACTAGTTCAGTTTCTCATAATTTTGAAAAAAATTGGGGTTAGCGTGCATTTTGATTAGTTATACGCCATCAAATAGAGTGATTTTCATATGATCGTGAAAGAATAAGCAAACTAATAGCTAGTAGTAAACGCTAAAGCCATTGTTTTCTTTTATTCTTTATCAACTTCTACGAACTAATTAAGGTAATTCCGTAGTAATACAACTAGCCATAGAATTTTGATAAAACTTACTACGGTAAAACATTTTGAGTTTCATTAAAAATATAAAATAAAAAAATGGGGTCACCGTATTTGATTTCGCGACAAAAATTTTAAAAGTATACCCACTTTTGTCAATTTAGCGTCTAACAGTCGAAAATGGGCATCATTCATAAAAGTATCTCTTGACTGAGCTTGGTCAATACCAAATATTTTGAATGTGCTGAAATGGGTTCCTTATACATTGGGCTATCGATATAAAGCAAAAGATTTGCACTAACATACAACAGCAAAGAGAGCTAAAGCAAAATTAACAAAATGTTCGAAATTTTACGGGCCTCATCGATGCTTTGAACGAAACACTTTTCAAAATATCGAAAAATCTAGCCATAGAATTTTGTCATCGACCATATATGTTTTAGAAAAAACATGATTTCAAATGATATAATGGAATAAAAAAGATAGGTGCCCGTATTGGTTTGCGAGATATTTTGAGAAATATCCTCAAAATTCAATAATAGCAAGACATTTCCGAGTATGGACTGGGGCGAGTTTAAAGAAATTTATAATTTTTCGCTTGAAAACGTGAAAACTGTTCGTTTTCTTACGTTAAATTGTTTCTCAGACACAACTCTGTATTTATTGATGATAAGAAATGTAAACATCTTAAATTAGACATATGCGCAGAACTGTGTTCACAGTCAAATAATAAGTCTGTTACAAATTATTAGGCAATTAATGAATTGGAATAAAAAGTCATAAATTATAACATAACGTCAATTAATTTCTCTTTTAAGTAACAACAAACACAATATAAATGTCTTAAGGGTATCTCCAAAGGTAATAAAATTGAAAGAACTTTTTTGGAGCAGTTAAATGCACTAAATAATGACATTTTCAAATAAGCTATCTTAACATGGCTAGAAAAGTCAAGTCTTTGAGCTCTCGATAGTCAGCTGCTTTACCCCATCGAGGTGTTTGCTCTATCCAAAAAAATGTATGCCGAACGTGTGTTTTTTTTTTTTCACAAATATTTCATAAACTGCGATACTTTTTGGGAGCTGTTGTACTTCACCCATGGCATCATGTCAACATGGAAAGATGGATGTATTTTGAATCCAATAAGAAATCACCAATATTTCTATGATCTTTCACTTCTGAATTTTACAAAAACAGACCAAATGAAAGATTGTATATTCTTTTATCACACAGATAAATGAAAAATAGGGGTAGCAGTGCATTTTATAATTATAAAGATATTCGTTATAAACGAAATTTTTCAACAAATTTTGAAAGGTGCTAAAAAGACCCTGCTCCTCCCCGAACAATGACACCCCTGAATTTAAAGATTGCTGAGGTTTAGTGATCATATAAAAATCACTTATAGCTGTTTTATGAATAAAAACGCATTTTTCAAGTCAGTTTGCAAAGATTAAATGATTTTTAATTTCTAGAATGTAAAAACTACAAAGTCTTGAGCTCTCGGGATAGATCCGTGAATGTTCCCCAAGAGAGAGGTTTCAAATGTGACAAATGGGACAACATCAAGGGATGGTATCGTTTCACCGGTGAAGCAGGCAATTCAATAGCGATTAAATGTCCAGCTATCAAACACTGTGGTGCTCGTGCCCCTGGTTGGATGAACGGATCTCATCCTACACAAGAAGAGGGAATTGTCTCTCGTAAAGTATGTTATCACTGGTCGAATAAATGCTGTATACTGTCCAATAACATTCGTGTACGTAACTGTGGCAACTTTTACGTGTACGAACTGGATACGACGCCCGATTGTAGTCTTCGTTATTGTGGCAACGGAAAAGGTAAAAACTATTGGCCGAGAGTCAAAAAAGCAACTTATATGAACACAATATAAATTTCTTATTGTCTGTATTATTTGTTGTCTGTTTATCTGTTCGTTCGTTTGTTGGTTGGTTGGTTGGTTGGTTGGATTGTTAGTTCATTTCTCTGTCTTTTAATTTGTTCGCTCGTTCGTTCTTACGTACACCTGACCATTGCAGTTCGCTCGCTCGTTTGTTAGTTAGTTCAATTTTATGTTCAAAATATAAAGATCACGAAAGGTCTTTACACACAAGACGAATGGATTCGCACTGACAATAATATACGGGTTTCTCGTACAAAATGTACGCTGTTAATCGATATCGACCGCATTGGAAGCACGAATAGATTTAATATACTTTAGGGATTTACCTCGACAAAATAACTCCTTTTAAAGGAATATGGCCCAGAAACATTGTAATAATACAATTCTTCGCATATTCCTTGTTCAGCATAGCGGCAAAAGGAGACAGACACTTTCAATTTTAAGGTAAAATTGTACGTTGAAATCCACATAGCACTGATTTTAGATTCATTGGACAAGATTTATCGTTTAACTCCCAAGGAGAAATTAACCCGGCAAGTACTCCAACTCTACAATAAAGTAGCTTTATTTGCAAATATTTTTTTTTGTACAAACATTTCTTTATCAGAGCAGAGGTCATTTTGTTTGAAGTAATTGACGCGTGCGCAGTAACATATGACCGGCATTCTATCCCATGATTTCGATAGTAATGTATTGATGTCGTCATCGTGCTTTGAATGATTCGTGATAACAGCTGAATTGCTTTTCCTGCTAGTTTCTAATTTCATTTTTATTTGTTTTTAATAGAAAACCATTGTGCTAAAGATCCTTGTAAACATGGTGGTAAATGTGTAAACAGCGGGGAAAGTTACAACTGTCAATGTCCAGCTGGCTTTGTGGGAAAAAACTGTGAAAAGCTTGGTAAGAATCGATAAACACTCTACTACGCTGTTGTATTTTTTTACATGATATTTTAGTGCAGTTTGGGTACTTTTAAAATATTTATTGCAGAGTCTTACGGTTTTTGTATGTTTTTAGAGTTTTTTATATCTGATAATCTTCTATCCTTCCATTTTATCAGATCTCGTGCAATGTCATTGTCATTGTCTATAACGGTTCTTTCATCTAACATAAACAGCTTGCTTAGATGGAGTTGTCCCCGGTAAATGTAAAGAGTCCGCCGCAGTCAAAAACAGTCTCAACCTGCTATTCACAGACCGCGATCTCACATCAGACAAGTTTAGTGGCAAAATGACACAATGGAAGGACTGGAACAGCTACCTAAAAGATCTGGTTTGTAGATGCTCCAAAGCTGCAAAACGAGATGGTTATACGCATATTGCAATTGAATTCTATGGTAAGTTTACAGTTAATGCATCCCCCGGGGGAAAACGATCGGGGATGCTCGTCGTATCTTTTAGGGATAAAATTAAGCGATTTGGTATCTTTTAGGGTTTAAAATATAAAATGTGCCTAATTCTCACTTTTTGGTATGTTTCAGGGGTTGAATAGCACTGAAAATCCTGATTTGATTATCTTTTGAAGATAAAAAAATTGTGAAGCCACACCCTTTTGAAAAGCGTCAGGTATCTTTTAGGGCTATTTTTGAAATCTTTGAATTACGACGAGCATGCCCGAACGTTATTCCCCAGTGCCCCCCCCCCCTCCCCCTCCGGGGTGCATCCATTCATCATTACTTTTACATAAAAGCAAAGTTACTTCCAAACTGTACTATGAATAATATGGCAATACACTATTTGGATATTATCAGTAACTATTATTTTCACGGAAGCATATATAACCCTTACACCTTTATTATTATGAAAGTAGAAAACTTGAAATCACTCTTAGGTATAGGATCAAGCTTTTTATTAATTTTAACCATGTTTCGGCAGTCCTGCTGCCATCATCAGTAATAAAGGATACAAGTAAATTGGTACTATAATATAACATGGACATAAATCTCCATAAATGTCCATATTATATTATAGTACCAATTCACTTGTATTCTTTATTACTGATGATGGCAGCAGGACTGCCGAAACATGTTTAAAATAAAAAAGCTTGATCCTATGTATAAATAATACGATGGAACGACGGAAATACGTTTTTTTTTGCAAGGGGAATGTTGGGGCACTAATAAATCAATCGGTAGCAATGTCAAAGACTCAAAGGACTGTTATGGGAATGACTACAAAGAATGTAATGGAGATTCCTTCTGTGCAGGTGGTAAAAACACGGTGTATACGTACTCTCTTGGTGAGTTTTCTATTTAATAAGTGTATAATATTGTGCATGGACTCCTTCAGTAAAGGACTTCATTGTCACTTACAACATTCTGAGCTTTTGCTTTCTTGCATTTCATTGAACGTACGTACGGAACAAAGTCAAACTTCATGTGGGTCTTTAACCGTTCTATGCAATTCTAACTTCTTTTGAACAAGTAGGCATTTAGTGGAATCCAGAATCCGTATGCTTCGAATCCGAAATCCGAATTCTCAAAATCCGTAATCCTCTTTTTGGGATCCGCAATCTGAACCATTGCTGGCTTCCATAAGGTGGGGAGAATTGTTTCATATTGGTCCTATTAACTACATTTCAAAGGACTTGTTATTGTTTATCATTGCTCGAAATTTTGATATTATCTTGTTTTATTACGTCTGATTGTTTTTTTATTTATTATTATTTTATAGCCTAGTAAAGCCCATCAACGGACTCCGTTAATATCCAAAATGGCACAAGATAGTTAAGATAGATAAGCTAATAAAAAGAGTGATTGAACCAAAGAATACGTGTATTTTATTTAGATATTTTAGCATAAAGACCCGTGGGGACCCCGCGGATAAATGATCGGGGATGCTCGTCTGTGTTTTTCAAAAATACCCCTAAAAGACACCGAACAATTTTCAAAAGGCCTTGGCTTCACAAATTTTTCATCTCTAAAAGATCAGTCCGGTTTATAACTAGATTTGGAAATGTTTTGTAAACAGTGCTTCAACCTAATCGGAGAGAGCCTTGCATTAAATTTCATGGCAAACATCAATCAACACCACTCAACATGACTGAGATTTACATCAAATACATGATTGAATTACATAGTTTAAAGGCCTGAACACACTAGGCGACAGGTCGCAGCGACTTGTCCTCGCGACATGTCGCTTTAGGGTGCACTGGTTCAACAATTCCAACCGGTTGGATTTCATATGGCAAGTCGCAGCAACAAAATTCTGTCGCGGCGACAACAATTTTCGCCAATAAATGTTAGTACACACGGGAGGAAATTGTCGATGCGACTTGTCGCCTAGTGTGTGCCGGCCTTAATGGTCAAGAAAGCTATTTTACTCCGTGTGATACATTTATTTCCAGTATTGATCGTTACATATATAAATCACAAGTTTACATATCAACATCATCTGTTCTTACAATTTATAGTTGTTGCGGTCCTCGCTCAATTTCATTATTTTGTAATATTTTGTAATCTTTGTATCTTGTAATTGTAATTTAAATTGTATTTTTTTTTCTTTTTGTCCTTCTCCTTATAAAACTTGTTAAAAAACTGTATAATCTCCCAAGATGAGCTGTAAGCTCTTGGAGAAAATGCAGAGGACAAAATATGTTTAAATAATAAAAAAAAAAAAAAAAAATTATTGACCTCTCGCAATAATTTTTTCATAATTCTGCCTATAATTCATGTTTGTAAGTCTTACTGCACAATCAAATAATCTCTTATTTTTTTCCTTTCTTGATTTTTTTCTAACATCTTCGTACAGTCACAAACAGAATTCATAACATCTTAACAAGTGCTAAAAAGATACCAAAAAGTGAGAACTTGGCAAATTTTATATTTAAAAAAATATATAAAAACCCTAAAGGAGACCAAATCGCCAAGTTTACCCCTAAAAGATACGACGAGCATCCCTGATCGTTCACTCCCGATGTACCTTCACCCCTCGGGCAAAAAAAGTAAACTCTTGTCGTACGAGCGTTTTTCCATTCTTCTTCAACACCTTTTTTACAAAACGTTGTCTTGGGGAGAGACTGAAAATGCCTGTTTGGAATTTCAGTAGATTTATTATTTGCAGTTGAAACCAAATTGATTTTTTTAATCACAGTACATTAGTGTAGCAATATACATTCGGCATCTTCTCGGACAACGTTTTTTTAAAATGAATGTATTTTTCGTAAGTGTGTTGCTAAAATTAGGCTAAGGTATTTGAAGAGGAATATAGAGATTTTAGCTTGTTAGGCCCAGGTGAACGTTTTTAAGTTGGCCGTATACAAATTATACAGTCAATGTAGAAAACTTTAACGAAAACACAAATAGGAGATATGTTAACCACATATTCCTCATTGCATGCTTGGAGCGAGTCAGTCTTGAAGTTATTTCCGATAGACATGTACCCGGCAAAATAACACGACCATTATGCTTAAAAACGCTAAAATTTCGCTACATTTCGCACTGAATGACTTGGCGAAACTTTGGTTTCTGTTCGTTAGGATTTCTGTGTTTTCTCGGCCTTCCTATGAATACCAGGGTACTAAGCTAAAATCAAAATTAAAAACAGCTTGAATTGTGACCTGGTTACAATCTCAACAGGTTATCGTAATTTTCCGGACTTCACGACTTCATTTAAATGCTTACACGAATGGACAAATGAAGAGTTGTTCAACAGAATTATTTTTAAGAACAGAAAGGAGACGTTTTCCTTATCAGAATATGAAGTTATAGTAGATGATAGTTTGGGTTACACTATTATAAGATATGGTTGGCTGTCGAAGAGCTGCGACAGACCAACATCCTTGTTCTTCCAAGAACATTAGGGGATTACCGAGAGAAAGAGAAAGTTGTTCAAAGCTGAAATCTCAAACTGACAGCTACTTTAACACTCAGAGGTATTGTGTACTTCTGTTTGACGGATGAATTCAAGATTCAAGCAAACCTCGTCTTTCACAACAACACAAAAAACATGGTCTGTCCGTACGCATGCCACCTTTTTATCGTAGTTTAAAAATGAAAAAAAAAAATACACAAACGATGGACTTTTTATAAGTCGTGCCTTCCTACGGAAGTCCGAGAAAGTAATATTCTCACTAATTATCTAACGTTTTTTTTTATTTCACTCCTTCAAGTGGTCTTGATCAATGCAAAAATGAGGCAAATAGTTGAATTAACGAAATAACGTTCTTACACAAACTGATATATACCATATACATATGCTATGTTCATCATATATCTTTAAAATCAACCTTGTAAATACATGTATAAACATACTTAGAAGACTTTTATTTAGTAATCCATTTATTTGCGACGAAAATGAAGTTGCACTTTTTATTCGACTTTCAAACTCTATAGAGACATTTTTGTCATAATCTACTGAATAAGCATTTTCTCCACAATATTGGCCGTGATTGTACAATGTTTATACCAGCAGAGCTGATTTAGTTTTCCATATCGTTTTTGAGACTATTAGTTTGTTTATCAAGAATTCAGAATGAATAATTCATATCTGGAACAATCAACATAAACAACTCTTTAAGAGCTTTTGCATGGCTACTGATTACGATTCTATAAAACTCTTTCAATCAAATGCCAATCAGTTTTATCAGATAAGCTTGTTTTTTTTTTGTTTTTTGTTTTCGTTTTTGCAAAAGACCGTAACCTTGCTGATAAGACTCTTTGGAAAATACTGAACAGTTTCATTATTAAAGACATGTATATTCTTGCTAAATTTTAGTAACGTTTTAAAACATTTTAAACAAAAAAAAAGCGATTTTGTATGGGGAAATGATATTAGATGGATTTAAATTTTCACTCGTAGCTATATACATATATGAAGACAGTTTTAGCATTCCCACGTGTTTTTGATGCTTCGTGATTGGTCTTCTAAATTATTAGGAACACTGAACTTGCAATTAGATAAGATAAGTTTGAAAAGAGAGTAATTTTGCTGATCAGGCTCTTTAGAAAACGTCCTCAACGTTTATCAATAGTTTTAATTGCAACATTCTTGCTCAATTCGATCGTTGCTCGATACATATCTGCATGAAATCGCCTTCTCTTTGGCCTATGTGATTTATCTGGTTGTTTTGCTAAACATTTGTTATACCTTGAACGGGTGCTATCTCGATAAGTTCGCGGAACAACCCGTTCCGGAAACGTTTGTTGTGCATATGTTTGTGGTTTGAGCGTATCTAGGAATGAATTTGAAGTCATATTGATCTCTTGAGATCACAAACAGCAAGCAAAAGCAAGCACAATGCAAGACTTTTTCTCATCATGATGGGTAATGTGACAGGGGTGGTGCGGGGAAATTTGCCGAAAAAGTTGCATTTTGTGACTGACGACGAAAAAAAAACACGACAAAAACAGCCAAATTGTATTTTTGTATGTTATGAGACTACAAAAAAATTACTTGTGTTTGGTCACGTGTAAGCAGACTCGACAAACGTGTTTTTGATGTGTAATTCTTGGCAGTATCTTCTATCAATCTTCTAAATCATTTGCACCTTGTAATTAGATAAAATCATGATGTTATTGATGCGGTAGGTGTCACAATGATTCAATGCAGCAATTATTAATACCATACAAATATAGGACTCTAGATATTCTGAAAGTTATCATTTTGTACAAGATCCTGAATGTGACAGTGTCACTTTGACCATAAGTTGGTAAATTGTTTAAAACACATTTGGCTCACGCCCGAACCATGACTCCAGTGGCAAATCCAAGTGTGGCTATAGTAAAGGTGGAGTGGTGGACCTGGAAGGATTGCGCAGCCTTCAGGATAACAGGATTCACAAGGAAAATTCTTCAAAAGTTCTATGGTCTACGTTAGTGTTGCCAGCTGCCAGATGGGTAGTCCAGTATTGTCACATTGTTAGGTTGTGACGTGTTTTTTTGTCTAGCGGAAATCTTAATCGTGATTTATACTCGTCAAGTGCTGGAGAAGATAATTAACGATAATTGGACTTGTCTATTACTACGAAATATTGAAAACTAACGCAATGTACCACGATTGGATATGATCAAAGTTTCTGGACAATTTTGCACCGATGTTGTTACATGAAGCAGTTAAGTGGTCAGGTCTTACGACGCCACTGGTGGACAATTTCCGCACTTCATTGTACCGAACGGTTGGTCGCAATTTGTTTCCATTCAACAGAAAATGTTCATTCATTTTGACTTTGAATCAAGAACTGTGCCCTGTGTATGAAGCTTGTTAAAGGACTTGACATTCTTGTGTATTCATTATGACTGTAATTAGAGTAACAGTATTGTTCTGTTTAGTTCGCTCGAGGACGAGTCGAACAAAAGCAGGGGCGAATGTGACAGTGTCACTTTGACCATAAGTTGGTAAATTGTTTAAAACACATTTCGTTAGTTTATTAGTATTTCATTCATATATTTGAGGGGATGTTTTATATATTTTGCATCGTTTTGATTACTACTAAGGCAGTTATTCTTGTCATTTTCTCACGGAACAAGTAACGTAATGTTTACGTTGCGAACGTAGTTTCCGTTGCGTGTTTAATCTATTCTATTATCGGATTATAATCAAGGTGTGTCACGTAGGAGTGATACTACATCTAATTTTGTCACATCCCGTTACGTAGCATTTACGGGCACGTACTATTGTTATATTTTCACTATAAATATAGCCGTAAAATAGCATTTTAATCGGAGTACAACCTGAGGAGTACAACCTGAGGAGTAAAACCTGAGGAGTAAAACATGAGGAGTTGACCACGAAGCAACCATGTAGCGAATCGTGTAGTAAGTTGCAGCGTTCTACCAGTGTGGTTATGGTTTTGGATGCATGTTAACGTGGCTCTTCGATGGCGTGTCAACGAGTAGTTGTGATGTTTGCTCCCCGGACGGTGTTCCGTAAATGCTATGCCTAGTTTTGTATTTTAGTTTTAAGTTGTTCTCCATATCTTTCGTTTTTAGTTAGCAACTATTCTCGTTTCTAGTTATTTAGCCACGCTAGTTCGATTTCGTTATTGTACATGTGTTTTGTAAAGTTTTCCTAATAAATTCTTTGTAAGACCATTCCTTGCATCCAGTATTCGTTCCCATCACTCTTTTAGTTTGTACCGCTCGCATTCTAATTCTTGTATCTTCTTAGCGTAAGTTTAGCTATATCCTTAGGCGCACTTTGCCTGCGGCCTTTTATTATAGCTTATGCATTCAATTGCATGTAAATATACATATTCTTTGTAGTAGCCGGGAGATTCGCTCGGATGTGCGTTTCTCGCCGGTTACATGAAGTAGACAACTTCTCGAACTAGGCCAAAAGTGAAAAGATGATCAGATTTCTTATTTTCATGATGTTTCTCTTCTGTGTTGCAGCAGAGCAGGTAAATTATAAGTTAAAGTAGTTTCTAACGTACACGACTTTGATTTGAAATTGCAGTAGCTTGAGTTGTACAAAGAGTAAACTTAGTGATCAAATCTCATTTTCAATTATTGTGTTTTAATTCACCTTTTTCTTAACTTAGATTTAAAGTCATTTTTCGCTTTTAAGATTTGGCATTGTTGACCAAAATCTAATGTGAAAAAATACACAGGAACCCCAACGAACGACAGTAATAAACCAGTTGTTTGTCAAGTATATAATTCGTAATACTGCTGCTCGTTTTCTTCTAAAGAACATACGAAATGCCATCACGATTGAGTGCCGCCGTCAATAAGAGTTCAAGTTCCTGAAACTGAATAATGGCGATTCTGCACTCTTGAATTTCAGCTGTTAACGAGCTAGATAAAAACACGTGCTGAATTGTCCATAAACCGTCTATTTTAGCCTTTATCATTACATAGTGAGGAAATACCATTGCTCTGGTAATGAAGCATTTTTGAGTGCGGACTTTGTTCGTCTTTGCACAAAAATCAAGCCAGGAGTGATTTGGGATTTCCCTAAGCTACACGAATTGGCCGACGCTGAATGAGTTTTTGACGAACAAACTCGATGTACCGAATCCGGTTTTATATCTTTTCTAGGATGATGCTTCGCCCATTCAACAAATTTTGAGCTACTAAGTATTCCACCTTTTCCACAAATATGCGAGTAAAACACCTTTTTTTAGCAAATATCAGCAAAATTTGTTTAATCTCGCTTAGTGAAAGTTTTGAAATCTTTTGTAGATCTGAATATTACCAACGATTTGATTGGACGCTGTGTATACTTGTGAGAATTTTAAGATTCATCAGTTGACTAAATATTTTTGTTTGGTTAAAACTTCGTTAAAATAATTGTCTATATTAAAATTGAATAAACGATTGATTTTCGTGATTTATCTTTGAGATAAACCAAGCAGGGATGTTGGGAGAACACGAACAAAAGACTAAGAAAATCACGAACATCATATACACTCAGTTTGTTGGAATACAGCTCAACCTGGCGGACAAAACAATGGATTTCAGCTCCAAAGATAGAGAGCAAGAATCTTTTGTTTTGACCTCCAGATTGGGCTGATTTGACGTCACATGGAATGGATCTATTATGGCATATTTTACTTTTATTGGTTTATTTTATTCTTTTTTTAGGTACAGCAATTGCAACCTCCAGGTTCGTTTAGATTAATATCATTTATTAATTACTAGCCATAAAATCCGAGGACTTGTATCATGTTATTTAACATCATTGTATAGGAAAATTGAAAATTAAAATAAATATTTAACAAAAAAGGGTTTTTGATAAGCTTAAGGTTGACAAAGTCCATTCTAACTGTAAAGAAGTAGTTCAGTATTTCATAATTTGAACCTGAAAAAAAATTGGTGTCACGGTGTATGCATTTTAATGAGTTATACGTCATCAAATAAATTCTCATAAAACATCAATTTCTAAAAACATAGCTCTTGAACCAAACATGATATTCTTGTAGATAAAAAATCTTTAAAGCTAGCTAAGAAAATTGAAACATCTTTATTTGAGAGCAGTTGAATGCATAAATAATAACATTTACAAATTAGCTACCCTGAAAGAAATTACCAATATTTCTTTAATCTTTTAATTTTGAATTTTCAAAATAAACACACCAAATAAAAAAAATATATTTTTTTATATTTTTATCACACAAATAAATGAAAAATAGAGGTGCTCGGGAATTTAAAAAAAATATTCATTTTAAACGCACGATTTTTTTCAATAATTTGTGAGAAGTGCACAAAAATCTTTGTAGATAAATAAGATAAACTAACAATGCATCGTAGGAGATTTTCAAGATGGCGCCTCGGGAAAGATTGCTGTGGCTCAGTGATCCCATAGCAGTCGCTTTTGAAACTGTTTTATGAACAAAATTGCAAATTCTCGGTAAGTTTTGCAAAGATTCGATGTTTTTCTCGCAGTAAAAAGCTTCTGGAAGATGACTGATTGCTGACCGGTTTTTCTCAGAAAACCACTGGCCTTTCAATTGAAAGTTTTTATTTTTAAAACCTCGTCATGCAGCAACAGTACTTGATCCGCAATGACCATAGTACGCAACAATGTTATGATTGAAAAAAAGATGACTTTTCTTATCTGCAAAAGGTAGCCTGAAAAAAACCTTATACAACTTTTGCTTGGTTCTTAACAGAACAATAAGTAGTTTAAATTTAATATAAAAATTAGGTAAACCTAATGGCGGACCTCCGATTAAAAGCCTTGTTTAGACAATGAATTAATCATTCATTCATCCATCCATCTATTCATTCATTCATTCTCAATTATTTAATCATTGACGACCAATTAATAAAAAATGCAAACAAACAAATGAATGAATGAATAAACAAATACGTATAAGTAACCATCAACAGAAAATAACATAGCAAACGTTAACAAATGAGCAATTCAATTGATTAAATGAATGAGTAAAAGATTTAAAAGACCACCCTATTCAAATATTCAAATCTTTGTGCATGCGAAATTTTATTTACATGTACTTCTGAACTTTTATTTCAATAAGAACTTTTGAAATTTCAACTTGAACGAGTTTACTGACGAATACCGAGTCTACAAGCGTTTTATTACAACGTGAATAAAAAAACAATTACAAGAATCAAATTAAAGAAAATTGTTATGAAATATAAGTCGATGGAGAAAAACATAACAACCTAGAAAATAAATTTGTAGGAATAACTGCTTTCATGCGAATGGTAGTAGCTAAGAAAACAAAGAAATTAAAGGAAGATCGGTAAAAATAATGTAAACATACTTTAGATAATTAGGTTGTCATTGCTAAGCAATTTTTTACATGTCAAATGTGAAATCAAATTGATCAGTCGATGAATCAATGTCGCGATTCTCTTCTATACTGTCACTTTTCCGTTGAAATTTTGGTCCTCAGTTCATATCAAGATAATTTAAAGTGAAAAAGTTTTTTTTTCTAACACTAAAAAGCTCACAAAGTCCAACCGAATGGCGTAGTATTGCTCGTGTTGCTCGATATATTGTGCTAAATTTGCATTTCATGGCTCTCGAACCGGCAGTACTTTGTTGACAAACATCTTGTTAGTTATATGAAAAGTTATAGTTTTTGTTCTGCATAGTTGATAAGTCTGCAATAATCCTACAGGCCCTTGCATTGTGTTATCATTTATCTTGAATTTCCACACAATGAATTGATGAATGAACATACAGAGTGCATGGATATTTTCATCGGTGATCGCGTGTGTTCATTTTGCTCACCTCTTATCGACTGCAAATGTCTGATTTTCGCGTTTTTGTTTTCATGTACTTTTGTTCACCGTCGATCTTTTTACTTTTAAAAGTAGATTAGTCGCCCCCGTTAAGCAATAATTGAAAAACGTCACGAAGAATCCATGAGAAATCCAGCCTTTATCTTTTAGCAACTCGCAAACTTGTAAAAGTAAACTCCTTTAGCTGTTAGTTCATGCTGATCAAGTTTTCACTTTGTTTTTTTCAAGTTGTAATATCTTCATCTTTGTTGAAAAATAATTTTTTCGAAAAAGAAAGCACTGGGTACTCTACGAGTTTTTTTTTTTTTTTTTTTCAGTAAAACTCTAACAACTTCTGCTAAACATAAAGTTATTCTGTGTCCGCACGCGTCGAGATTTTTTCATTTTACGCGCCAAAATGCAATCTCGATGGGCACGGACGGATTACGGACGCGCGGAGTGGCCTGGGCCGAACCATCAAAAATCAACTCGATGGTTATATTTTCTAAAGTATGGTGCTCCGCTTGCGCGGGCCTTCGGCCCGCGCGGAGCTCCGCTATAAATTTTTGCTTTATTTTTGGTCATAACATAAATGAGACATACTTTTCTTTCTTTTTTTCAATTTCTAGAATGTAAAAACTACAAGGTCTTGAGCTCTCGTGATAGATCCGCGAATGTTCCCAAAGAGAGAGGTGTCAAATGTGACAGACGGATCATCAAGGGATGGTATCGTTTCACCGGTGAAGCAGGCAATTCAATAGCGATTAAATGTCCAGCTATCAAACATTGTGGTACCCATGCCCCTGGTTGGATGAACGGATCTCATCCTACACAAGAAGAGGGAATTGTCTCTCGTAAAGTATGTTATCACTGGTCGAAGAACTGTTGTAGATGGCCCAATAGCATTCGTGTACGCAACTGTGGAAGCTTCTATGTGTACGACCTGGATAGTCCGCCTGCTTGTTTTTTACGTTAGTGTGGCAACGGAAAAGGTAACAACTAATGGTCGGGAGTCAAAAAAGCAACTTATATGAACACAATATAAATTTCTTATTTTCTTTATTATTTGTTGTCTGTTTGTCTGTTCGTTTGTTGGTTGGTTGTTTGGATTGTTAATTCATTTGTTTGTCTTTTCGTTTGTTCGTTCGTTTGTCTGCTCGTTGTTGCATGTTTGTTTGTTCAAGTGATACTAGGTCAGTGGAAAATGTTACACAGATATGTCGATAGTAATGTGTTGATCTAATCATCGTACATTGAAAGATTCGTGATAACAGCTGAATTGCTTTTCCTGCTTGTTACTAATTTCATTTGCATTTTCATGTTTTTACTAGTGGACCATTGTGCTACAAATCCTTGTAAAAATGGTGGTAATTGTGTAAACAGCGGGGAAAGTTATAACTGTCAATGTCCAGCTGACTTTGTGGGAAAAAATTGCGAAAAGCCTGCTAAGATTCAACAAAAACCAGGTGCAATGTAATAGCTCACTGCTCTGAGAGCGATTATATACGATTAACAGCAAAGATTATTCTTATTCTAATTATGCATAACAAAGTTATATATACGTATATTCTCACATCATATGGTCATATTCACATTACTTGTTTATCGTTTAAGGACAATTTAATCCTTAGAATAGTATAAGTAACTTTTTCTTTAAATACTTATCCGCGTTTGAAAAAAAAAATAAAAACAAAAAAAAAAACGCTGGGACATTGGGGGTAAAGAACACTACACTTTGCCACTTCTCTAAATACTTATAGGCTGGGCTTGTTCGTTCTCATGCGCAACCGGTCAAAAGTTAGGTCAGAAGATAAATTCCGATAGTGGGAAAAAATAGCAATTAACACACTCATCCATGAATTTTTGGTTAGGTAAATACAGTACTAAGCTGCTGTATTTGCTTCCGTGATTATAGTGCAGTTTGAATACTATTTAAACAGTTATTGCAAAGTTTTAAAGCCTTTGTTTTTAGAGGTTTTTTTTAATATTCTTCGGTCATCCCATTTGGTGGATTCGTGCATTTTTATTTTTTTTATCTATAACGGTTCTTTCATCTAACATAAACAGCTTGCTTAGATGGAGTTGTCCCCGGTAAATGCAAAGAGTCCACCTCAAAGAGTTTCAATCTGCTATTCACTGACCGTGATCAATCGTCACCAAAGTTTAGTGGAAAAAAATACAATGGGGCGACTGGAACAACTACCTAAAAGATCTGGTTTGTAGATGTTCCACTGCTGCCAAAAAGGATGGCTATAAATATATTGCAATTGAATTATTTGGTAAGTTTACACGATACTGAAAGTCAATGAATCGATGAATTCATTCATTCATTCATTCATAAATTCATTCATTTATTCATTCATTCATTCATTTGTTGGTTGGTTCGTTCGTTCGTTTGTTTGTTTGTTTAAGTTTGAAAAAAAAATGAAGATTGAATATCTAAAAAATAAGTTGTTTTTTTTCCCAAGGTGAATGTTGGGGCGGTAGGACTTACATCGGTAGCGATGTCGAGGACTCGGGAAACTGTTATGGGAATGACTACAAAGAATGCACAGGAGATTCCTCCGTTTCCCCTTGGTGTTTATTGTCTTTGTTCCCTTGAGCTACTACCTTGATACTTGGGGCGTTGGTATTGTTGCCTACAGTGGGCCCTACCCCTGCAGGCTTCTGGAGTTTGACTGCTCCATTAATGATTCAGGGTGAGGAGTTCCCTCCCTAGTCGCCATCTTGCCTGCTGGGACATTGCGTTGTGATTTTTTTTATTTAACTCAGCTGAACAGGAGTAGGACATGTGTCCTGAATTGCCACATTTATAACAAACAACAGCCGATTGATTCTTTTCCCTTGTGTTTCTCACTTTCCCTTTCAAGTCTCTTAGTTCTTTCCCTTGTTCCTCGATTTTATTGTTCATTCTTTTTAGTTCTTCCTTTAATTCTGTTTTCATATCTCTCATTCTCACTCTTGCAATCGTTTCAATACATCACTATACCTTCTACCCTTGTCCCTTTCTCCTCTAAAAACCTTCGCCGCCTGTCCACTAACGTAGCGTTCGATCACATGCAAAGCTCCCTCGTTGTCATCTTGTAAATTGCACGTGCGAATCAAATAATCAACTTCTCTCACCCAGTCGTTTACACTAAATTTCGAGTCCTTCCCAGAAAAGATTTGAATGGGCTTCATCTGTCGTTGTATTGGTAAAAATCGATCCTTTACTCTTCCCCTTTCTTCGATGTCAAGTAAGAAGTCCATTTGTCGATTAAGTCGCTCTACTTCGCGGGTCAGTCGTTGGTTTTCGTCAGCCATTGACGAGTTCAAGTCGCGACGGCTGGATGTTGAAAATCTTGAAAATCCAAACGGCGAATCATCTTCTTCGTCTTCGTTAGACTTCATATTGCTTGTAACTATCTTCTGTCCTGGTCACGGCACCATTTTATGGCCCAGGATATCCACAAGACGACTAAACTCCCTTATAAACAACTTTATTCAACAAAACATGGCCTCTCTCTCTCTCTCTCTCTCTCTCTCTCTCTCTCTCTCTCTCTCTCTCTCTCTCTCTCTCTCTCTCTCTCTCTCTCTCTCTCTCTCTCTCTCTCTCTCTCTCTCTTTCTCTCACCATGCTTTCTCGTGCCAGTCTTTCTCGGGCTGTCCTACCACAGGCCCACATGAGATTCCTCCTTCTCTAAAATTGTATTTTTATGATTCGCTAAAGTTTTCTATGATTGTCTTTGTTGACCAGTTACTATCTGCTTAGGTACAATTTCTTCTACACTTGTCAGTTGACGTTTTCTTTCTCGCTCAGCTCGCTTTGCTTTTCTTCATTGAAAGTCCTTCGTGTTTCTTTTCCTAGTCTTTGTTGTTGTTGTTGTTGCTTTTTTTTACTCGGTCAAACATTTTAACTAGCGGCTTAGCTTTACCAGTTTCTTTCTTCTTGTCCATTGTAGAAATATTTTTTTTTTTTAGTTTTAAACAGTGAAAACCAGTCTTCTTAAGGTTTTAGTAAACTGAAAATAATTTGCTAAATACTTTTTTTGTGTGCGTAGTGTGTCGAGGACAGCAAATTTCCTATGTCACGAGTCTAAAATTTGTCAAAGTTTTGGCGCGAAAACTTCGGCTCACTAAAACTGGTCAGCAAGTTTGCGCGTGAGTGTACACGTATGTATGTATGTATGTATGTATGTATGTATGTATGTATGTATGTATGTATGTATGTATGTATGTATGTATGTATGTATGTATGTAGCAGGCAGGCAGGCAGGCAGGCAGGCAGGCAGGCAGGCAGGCAGGCAGGCAGGCAGGCAGGCAGGCAGGCAGGCAGGCAGGTAGGCAGGCAGGCAGGCAGGCAGGCAGGCAGGCAGGCAGGCAGGCAGGCAGGCAGGCAGGCAGGCAGGCAGGCAGGCAGGCAGGCAGGCAGGCAGGCAGGCAGGCAGGCAGGCAGGCAGGCAGGCAGGCAGGCAGGCAGGCAGGCAGGCAGGCAGGCAGGCAGGCAGGCAGGCAGGCAGGCAGGCAGGCAGGCAGGCAGGCAGGCAGGCAGGCAGGCAGGCAGGCAGGCAGGCAGGCAGGCAGGCAGGCAGGCAGGCAGGCAGGCAGGCAGGCAGGCAGGCAGGCAGGCAGGCAGGCAGGCAGGCAGGCAGGCAGGCAGGCAGGCAGGCAGGCAGGCAGGCAGGCAGGCAGGCAGGCAGGCAGGCAGGCAGGCAGGCAGGCAGGCAGGCAGGCAGGCAGGCAGGCAGGCAGGCAGGCAGGCAGGCAGGCAGGCAGGCAGGCAGGCAGGCAGGCAGGCAGGCAGGCAGGCAGGCAGGCAGGCAGGCAGGCAGGCAGGCAGGCAGGCAGGCAGGCAGGCAGGCAGGCAGGCAGGCAGGCAGGCAGGCAGGCAGGCAGGCAGGCAGGCAGGCAGGCAGGCAGGCAGGCAGGCAGGCAGGCAGGCAGGCAGGCAGGCAGGCAGGCAGGCAGGCAGGCAGGCAGGCAGGCAGGCAGGCAGGCAGGCAGGCAGGCAGGCAGGCAGGCAGGCAGGCAGGCAGGCAGGCAGGCAGGCAGGCAGGCAGGCAGGCAGGCAGGCAGGCAGGCAGGCAGGCAGGCAGGCAGGCAGGCAGGCAGGCAGGCAGGCAGGCAGGCAGGCAGGCAGGCAGGCAGGCAGGCAGGCAGGCAGGCAGGCAGGCAGGCAGGCAGGCAGGCAGGCAGGCAGGCAGGCAGGCAGGCAGGCAGGCAGGCAGGCAGGCAGGCAGGCAGGCAGGCAGGCAGGCAGGCAGGCAGGCAGGCAGGCAGGCAGGCAGGCAGGCAGGCAGGCAGGCAGGCAGGCAGGCAGGCAGGCAGGCAGGCAGGCAGGCAGGCAGGCAGGCAGGCAGGCAGGCAGGCAGGCAGGCAGGCAGGCAGGCAGGCAGGCAGGCAGGCAGGCAGGCAGGCAGGCAGGCAGGCAGGCAGGCAGGCAGGCAGGCAGGCAGGCAGGCAGGCAGGCAGGCAGGCAGGCAGGCAGGCAGGCAGGCAGGCAGGCAGGCAGGCAGGCAGGCAGGCAGGCAGGCAGGCAGGCAGGCAGGCAGGCAGGCAGGCAGGCAGGCAGGCAGGCAGGCAGGCAGGCAGGCAGGCAGGCAGGCAGGCAGGCAGGCAGGCAGGCAGGCAGGCAGGCAGGCAGGCAGGCAGGCAGGCAGGCAGGCAGGCAGGCAGGCAGGCAGGCAGGCAGGCAGGCAGGCAGGCAGGCAGGCAGGCAGGCAGGCAGGCAGGCAGGCAGGCAGGCAGGCAGGCAGGCAGGCAGGCAGGCAGGCAGGCAGGCAGGCAGGCAGGCAGGCAGGCAGGCAGGCAGGCAGGCAGGCAGGCAGGCAGGCAGGCAGGCAGGCAGGCAGGCAGGCAGGCAGGCAGGCAGGCAGGCAGGCAGGCAGGCAGGCAGGCAGGCAGGCAGGCAGGCAGGCAGGCAGGCAGGCAGGCAGGCAGGCAGGCAGGCAGGCAGGCAGGCAGGCAGGCAGGCAGGCAGGCAGGCAGGCAGGCAGGCAGGCAGGCAGGCAGGCAGGCAGGCAGGCAGGCAGGCAGGCAGGCAGGCAGGCAGGCAGGCAGGCAGGCAGGCAGGCAGGCAGGCAGGCAGGCAGGCAGGCAGGCAGGCAGGCAGGCAGGCAGGCAGGCAGGCAGGCAGGCAGGCAGGCAGGCAGGCAGGCAGGCAGGCAGGCAGGCAGGCAGGCAGGCAGGCAGGCAGGCAGGCAGGCAGGCAGGCAGGCAGGCAGGCAGGCAGGCAGGCAGGCAGGCAGGCAGGCAGGCAGGCAGGCAGGCAGGCAGGCAGGCAGGCAGGCAGGCAGGCAGGCAGGCAGGCAGGCAGGCAGGCAGGCAGGCAGGCAGGCAGGCAGGCAGGCAGGCAGGCAGGCAGGCAGGCAGGCAGGCAGGCAGGCAGGCAGGCAGGCAGGCAGGCAGGCAGGCAGGCAGGCAGGCAGGCAGGCAGGCAGGCAGGCAGGCAGGCAGGCAGGCAGGCAGGCAGGCAGGCAGGCAGGCAGGCAGGCAGGCAGGCAGGCAGGCAGGCAGGCAGGCAGGCAGGCAGGCAGGCAGGCAGGCAGGCAGGCAGGCAGGCAGGCAGGCAGGCAGGCAGGCAGGCAGGCAGGCAGGCAGGCAGGCAGGCAGGCAGGCAGGCAGGCAGGCAGGCAGGCAGGCAGGCAGGCAGGCAGGCAGGCAGGCAGGCAGGCAGGCAGGCAGGCAGGCAGGCAGGCAGGCAGGCAGGCAGGCAGGCAGGCAGGCAGGCAGGCAGGCAGGCAGGCAGGCAGGCAGGCAGGCAGGCAGGCAGGCAGGCAGGCAGGCGGGCAGGCGGGCAGGCGGGCAGGCGGGCAGGCGGGCAGGCAGGCAGGCAGGTAGGCAGGTAGGTAGGTAGGTAGGTAGGTAGGTAGGTAGGTAGGTAGGTAGGTATGTATGTATGTATGTATGTATGTATGTATGTATGTATGTACGGACGGACGTTGTACGTATTTTCGAATTCCGGCCTTCCTGTGGTCGATTTCAAATGAGCTCGATGGTTTACCATATTTTCTTAATTATGGTGCTCCGCTTGCGCGGGCCTTCGGTCCTTCCGCTATTGACAGACCTTGTTAGTGTGCTTTGTGGGTATAGTCATGTGCATATGAGGCAAATGCATCACCCAGATTGGATATCAACCTTATGAATTCTTACTGAAAAAAAGTAAATTACTAAAAATTTCATGGCTGTATTGTTGTGACTCAAATATCATCAAAATAATAGAGTGTTTTCATAAACCATCGAAACACAAAATACTATTTACTAGCAAATTAATACAGACTAACTACAAAGGGAAAACAATAAAGTTAGAATTATTTTACTAGCTCTTGTGTTCTTGTCATGAGCTTATGATAATCTCACCAACTATTGTCCAAGATTGTTATAGCAAAGTGAATTTTTTTATGAATTAAGATCAAACTTGTGATCACTGATCAGTTGAAGTTAAAAAAAAGACTTAATATATAATAAATAGAAAAAAAGATCTAATGCATCCAGCTTTGGAAATAATTGTTTTTGAATAAATGGGAAACCAAATTTCTTTACATGTGTGCAAGTACTCTTTAAAAAAAAATAATAATAACTTGCCCAGGTATAATTTAAATCCCCTCAATCTAATTCTCTCTTACTTTCTATATTATGAGCAGGATGAAAAGGAAATAGTATGTAGACATCAGGTAAATGTTTCTCAGAATAGTTATTTTTAGGTGACCAACCATGTATTTTACACATGTAAATAAAATTCCCACAGATAATAAATTTAAAACAATATCAATTATGTTATGAAGAAAATGAAGATGAGTTAAATTCCAGATGAACACTAGAGGACTGTATTGATTGAAAGATCTGAGCGTCAATTAAATTTGCTTTGAATACAGTTCATTTGGACCAGTTCTGAAGAAGATGTTAGCAATTTCCTAGTAGATTTCAATGCAGGCAGAGGTGAGTCAGTAGTTGCCCTTGCATACATCTGATGTTAAATTTTCAACAGCATCTAGTTTGTCTTTTTTTTTTACTGTTTTGTGAGATCTATAAAAAAAGATATTGCAACATATATGGCAAGATTTAACTGTCAGCACATCAGATGTTTTGTTGTTTTACCTCAGTATAAATGAAGCTCTTGATACATTTACAAATAAAAGTTGGTTATCCAGATAATCAGTTTATCTTGAATGCAAAAGAATAAAGAAAACAAACAAAATACAGCAACAAAGCAAACCCTTAAAATAAATTAAATAAGATACAGCTATTAATAAATTGAAATTCATTTAATACTACATAAACTCACCTCACTTACAAGGTCTAGTGCCTTTAATTATTTTAATAAAATGTATAATCTTGGAGTGTACAAGCAACTATAGACTGATGTTGACCCTTCCAATTCAGTCAAATGTTCTGTTTTCGAATGAAGTCTTTCGTGGTGTAGATAATAAGCTCTCATTTTTTTTGTCCAACCTTTAAACAACCCATATAATTTCAAACATAGACTTATAAACAAACTGCTCAAATATTAGCCTTATCTCTCAAAGAATTTTCTTATTTTCTGACAAAACGTAAAGGTCGCTCGTGTTAACTGTGGTCGAAAATTGAACCCAAAACAACAACAAAAAAATAGATAATTTTCACAGCCTAAAAGCAATCTACTTCAACTGATAAAAACTAAATACCGTCCTTACACCTCAAAGAATACTTGACCGAGACTTTTAGGTAATAGCTATAAAAATACAGCTCTAAAGCGCAATAAAGTGTCAAAACCTATTTTCCTAGCCGGTGAATACAAGAATGTCCGCCAGAAAGTTGAAAGTTATTTCCAAAAACCCAAAAACTAACAAACAAACGGCTAACATGACTTTAATTTGTGCATCGACTCGTAAATTCCTTGCCAATCCGAATGATCGACTAAACGAGTCGAATGATTTCACATTGACATAAGTAAAAACATAACAAAATTGACAACAACTAAACATTTATGTTATTCTTTATTAAAGCTTGAATGATTTCAACGCATTTTGTGTGTTATTTTGAAGGGAAAGCTTAACAAACACACGATTTTGAGCGACTAAGTTGAGCGATTTTGAACTTGTATATCAAAGCGTGGTCATCGAATTTGATCTAAAAGTCGAATGATCTCACTTTGAAACAAGTAAAAAAACAAACTCTTAACAACTAAAACATTTACATTTTCGTTAACTTCTGAACAATGAATATCGTGAAAGCTTTTTTGGTTAGATTTTGAAGGGAAAACTCTACAAAGAATAAAGAATAAAGAAAACAAACAAAATAAAGCAACAAAGCAAACCCTTAAAATAAATTAAATAAGAGACAGCTATTAATGAATTGAAATTTATTTAATACTACATAAACTCACCTCACTTACAAGGTCTAGTGCTTTTAATTATTTTAATAAAATGTATAATCTTGGAGTGTACAAGCAACTATAGACTGATGTTGACCCTTCCAATTCAGTCAAATGTTCTGTTTTCGAATGAAGTCTTTCGTGGTGTAGATAATAAGCTCTCATTTTTTTGTCCAACCTTTAAAAAACTGTCCAACTCATATAATTTAAACATAGACTTATAAACAAACTGCTCAAATTTTAACCTTATCTCTCTAAGAATTTTCTTATTTTCTGACAAAACGTAAAGGTCGCTCGTGTTAACTGTGGTCGAAAATTGAACCCAAAACAAAACAAAAAAATAGATAATTTTCACAGCCTAAAAGCAATCTACTTCAACTGATAAAAACTAAATACCGTCCTTAGACCTCTAAGAATACTTGACCGAGACTTTTAGGTAATAGCTATAAAAATACAGCTCTAAAGCGCAATAAAGTGTCAAAACCTATTTTCCTAGCCGGTGAATACAAGAATGTCCGCCAGAAAGCTGAAAGTTATTTCCAAAAACCCAAAAACTAACAAACAAACGGCTAACATCACTTTAATTTGTGCATCGACTTGTAAATTCCTTGCCAATCCGAATGATCGACTAAACGAGTCGAATGATTTCACATTGACATAAGTAAAAACATAACAAAATTGACAACAACTAAACATTTATGTTATTCTTTATTAAAGCTTGCATATCAAACAATTGCCTTAAAAAAGTTGTCATTCGTTTAGTCATCATTTTATTTCCTTATATGGAAATAGCTTACCTTATTTGGAAGTATGGTTCAACTGTTTTTGGTGTTTATCTCAGCTCCTAAAGCCTCAAATCTCCTAAAACTTACAGGAATTGTAGCGAAAACACTTCTCAACAGGCCGCCATTTAGAGAAAATTATCGAAAAGTAGCCTGGGGGCTAGAAACGAAGAAAGCACAGGAATCCCGCGCGCTCAAAACAAAGGCCTAACGAATGACATACGATTGTTTGATATGAGTGATTTCAACGCATTTTGTGTGTTATTTTGAAGGGAAAGCTTAACAAACACACGATTTTGAGCGACTAAGTTGAGCGATTTTGAACTTGTATATCAAAGCGTGATCATCGAATTTGATCTAAAAGTCGAATGATCTCACTTTGAAACAAGTAAAAAAACAAACTCTTAACAACTAAAACATTTACATTTTCGTTAACTTCTGAACAATGAATATCGTGAAAGCTTTTTTGGTTAGATTTTGAAGGGAAAACTCTACAAAATCATGACTAAGTTGACTGAGCGATTTTGAACTCGTATTCAAATGGCAAATCGTGGTAGTCGATATTGATCTGAAAGTCGAATGATTTCACATTGAAACAAGTGAAAAACAAACTCTCAAAAATTAAAATATTTTCATTTTGCTTCACTGCTGAACATTAAACTTTTTTGGTAAGATTTTAAAGGGAAAACTCGACAAACACGCGACAAAGCTAACTGAAACTTTTCAACTCGTAAGTCCGGCTTTCACAAAGCGATAATCAACAATACTTAAACTCGAATTATAGTAAACTGAAACAAGTAAAAAACAAACTAAAAACAACTGAACACTTATATTTTTAGTTTGATATTGAGAATAGACAGATTTGCATGTTTTTAATGTTATTTCTCACTAGTTTTCGAAGCCAGAAAAAAGTTATCGAAACACCGAGGATCGAACTAATAGTTAGACTTCAGTGTAAATCAGAACGTCTGATTATTTCTTTGGATCAGGAAACTGGCTTTACCTTGAGTTACTTATTGTAAACTTGCTATGTAAGTATTATAAATGTTCTCTTTATCAGCCGTATTAAATTGTATTCTTGATTTTGACGTCTCGCCTCATCATAATCGGAGTTTGCACGCCGTTGCTAAGGAACTTGTGTTAATTTATGCACAACCGGCCACTCAAGTGGGGTTGTGCATAAATTACAAGAATTACACACTTTGTCGGTGTTGTCATGAAATAAAAAATGGAAAAGAGAGAAATAAGTAAATAACTAAATAAATAAACAACTACAAGGATACTAAACGAACAGTTTTAATGTAATCACGACGTTTCGGTGTCAACATGACTCCATTTTCAAGTGATATGAATAATGACAAGTAAAATGGCAGATATTAAATAGATGGATTTAAATGAGGTATTGTTAACAAACCACCGTTAACAAAATAGTCTAACCTTGATCGAATCATTTTGTACATTTAGAGAGGGTGATCTATCTCTAATGAAAAGCATCTCAAAAACTAGACAATCGAATTTGTTAGTACACTTTTTCAAGATCTGAAAATTATTTGTAATTAATGTCATTTGGTACAAGACCATGTTCATTTTTGAAATGTTCATAAATGCTAGATGACAGAAGTTTGTGTTCTTCACAACGCTTGTGCAGGTGTCGTAGCGTAATATTAGCAAGTTTTGGAGTTTAGTGGGTCGTTCATAACGAACCATCGAGAGGTTATGCAATTTATCTATATGATAAAATAGAGCATCACTGATTGGCCTGTGAAAACACACACCGTCGTCTCCTACCAAAATGAGAAGATTTTGCATAATTTAGCACTATTTACTGTTATTCATGTTTCACACTTTTAGTTTCTGAAGTCTAACAAGGAAAAGTAATATATAAAACGAGGTTTCGGTGTCGTCATGACGGCATTGTGAAAAAGTGAATAAGTTAACGAGTTATTTACTTGTATACTTCATATTTACTAACAAAGAAACTGTTTTGCTAATATGCCAACCAGAACTACAATAAGCTTTATTGAATAACCACCATTCACTGTCTGGTTGACACACGAATAACAAAGGCGTACGATAAAGTACCCCTATACTTTTTCACCTGACATTGGTGTTATGACGTCACCGAAATATCGAGTTATATCTCGTTTTTATTATATAAGTATAAATTGAAAACATAATAGTCACGAAATATGAAATAATGTTGGTTAAAAATTAGTTAGCTTTCTGGTCGGCTTTGTAAATAAATATATGTAGTGAATATACTAGTTTTTGAAGTGATTTGAGTTGAGAGCGACTCCCTTTTCCAAAAAAAAACAACAACAATAAAGAACGCATGTAAATATTTCCTTAGGCATTGTCGCTTAGTTGCAGACTCAATGGTAAAGAAAAAAATGAACTACAATAAGCTTTATTGAATAACCACCATTCACTGTCTGGTTGACACACGAATAACAAAGGCGTAGCATATAGAGAATTTGTCTGCGCATGTCGTAAGTTAATGGTAGAAGCCGCTATAATCACGCGAAAGAAAAATACCTTCTAAATCCCCTTTAATCCCAATTCACAAAAGCGATACTTCAGGTGACGAAAGTCTCTGTTCCAACCATACAGTGATTGGCCGTTATTTCCGTACGGCTTATTATAGTTCTTGTTGGACATTAGCATAACAATTTGTTTGTTTATAACCATGAATTATCTGCAAGATTCTGCAATATGGCCGCTTTCACAACGAGACTAGGTCATCTTTGACTGCCGATCAAAGAATTTGGCCAAAACTCTATTGAAAACCAAAAGTATAATACTAATCTAAATTTATTAAAGAAAGCATACCAAGGAAAAACTTAGCGGCGCATACATTTAAGCTCGACTTTTCTTCAAATTTATGCGAAAAAATTGACCATAGGGTAAGACTTACAAATATTCTCCGTGCTTGAGTTAAAGTTTATATTTAGTGAAGATAGAAGTCTATCAACAAAAGCCCGACCAGAAAATTACAAATTTTGGTGGTTCATCTGTGTTTTCACAATTATTTGAATTAATCAAGATTATTCTAACCTAATTTCAGGTTCGGTATTCAAATCAGTCGAAATTGCTTGAGAGGAGAAACACAACCATGGCGTCAACAAATATCGCAATATCACGTTTTGGCCAATCTTTCTTAAAAAATAACAATGCTGTGATGTAGAATGTGGTTATGCGACTCGCATCAGTTATATTTAGCTTCGGCGCAGCCCCTCAAACATACCGCTTATCAAGAAAGAAAGTTGACCAAAACTTGCAAAATGCGCAAATAACCTGCCCATCACTCCACAAAATCGATCCTCAATAAGAAATCATTTTGTACCACACAATTCTCATGACCTTTGATTCTTAATCTGTGGAACATTTTTTTCTGCTATTTCTTTTATTATGGCAGCAGTCCTCACACGATTGCAGTAGGTTTGTGTTTTTCTTCTTCGTTTTGCGGACTTTTGCTCAAAAATATTTTGAGATCAAAAACCTCCACATTTACTTGACTTAGTCACAGCACCTTAGAAAGTGATAGACTTTAAGTATCCATTTATATTTTCCTAAATTGAAGATCACTAAGATTGCGATTGGAACTCAAAAGTTCCCCGGTCGTAGAAAAAAATGTAAACATGACCGCGAGCTAAAATTGTCTGACATGCGCAGACAAAATCTCTATATGCTCAAAGGCGTACGATAAAGTACCCCTATTTTTTTTCATCTGACATTGATGTTATGACGTCACCGAAATATCGAGTTATATCTCGTTTTTATTATATAAGTATAAATTGAAAACATAGTAGTCACGAAATATGAAATAATGTTGGTTAAAAATTAGTTAGCTTTCTGGTCGGCTTTGTAAATATATATATGTAGTGAATATACTAGTTTTTTGAAGTGTTTTGAGTTGAGAGCGACTCCCTTTTCCAAAAAAAAAACAACAACAATAAAGAACGCATGTAAATATTTCCTTAGGCATTGTCGCTTAGTTGCAGACTCAATGGTAAAGAAAAAAATGCAACAGTCAATATTTGCTATATTTAACCTCATCATCCCTCAAAAAAACATTTGCCTGTGACCAATAAAAAATTCACTTGCAAAAAGCAAACATATATAACACAACAGGTTCCTTAAACGCTCTCATTCGGATCTAAAAGCTGAACTAGTCAACTTGTTTGTGGCAAAGAAGCACAAGAGACAAGATGAAGCTAGTGATTCTGCTGATGATTATCAACTGTGTCGTATCACAGGAGGTAACATAAATTAGTTTATTTTGTAATTATTAGTATTAATAACTAGTATTACTCCTATTTCAAAAAAGCAAATGGAGAGTCCCGTATGGCCGGGAGTCGAATATTTGCAGTTGAAACAAACCAGCAGGCGTTTATTTGAATTGTGTATACGCATTTCTATTTTAATGGGTAAAACTAAAGTAAATTTCTCTTTTTAGATCTTGGTATTTATTTATCTTTTCCAATTCTTTTTCTTTAACACAAGCATCTGCTGGGCATGCTATGTCAATGACATAACATTGCTTTTCCTTGTAATTTATCAACACGATGTCAGGTCTGCGTTGTTTTATGTCTTTGTCTGTTTGGATATTAAAGTCCCATAATAGTTTCACCTCTTTTGTCTCTTTGACGCTTTCAGGACTATACTCGTGCCATTTGTCAGCGTTTGGTATACCAGCAGACCTGATTTAGTCTTCCATATCGTTTTTGAGACTATTAGTTTGTTTATCAAGAATTCAGAATTAATAATTCATATCTGGAACAATCAACATAAAACTCTTTAAGATCTTTTGCATGGGTACTGATTACGATTCTATAAAACTCTTTCAATCAAATGCCAATCAGTTTTATCAGATAAGCTTGTTTTTTTTGTGTGTGTGTGTGTGGTTTTTTTTGTGTGTGTTTTTTTTGTTTTTTTGTTTTGTTTTTTTTTTTGTTTTTTTTTTTTTTTTGCAACAGACCGTAACCTTGCTGATGAGACTTTTTGGAAAATATTGAACAGTTTCATAATTAAAGATATGTATATTCTTGCTAAATTTCAGTAACGTTTTAAAACATTTCAAAACAAAAAGCCCAAGCGATTTTGTATGGGGAAATGATATTAGATGGATTTAAATTTTCACTCGTAGCTATATACATATACGAAGACAGTTTTAGCATTCCCACGTGTTTTTGATGCTTAATTCGTGATAAGTCTTCTAAATCTTTAAGAACACTGAACTTGCGATTAGATAAGATAAGTTTGAAAAGAGAGTAATTTTGCTGATCAGGCTCTTTAGAAAACGTCCTCAACGTTTATCAATAGTTTTAATTGCAACATTCTTGTTCAATTCGATCGTTGCTCGATACATATCTGCATGAACTCCGGCTTCTCTTTGGCCTATGTGATTTATCTGGTTGTTTTGCTAAACATTTGTTATACATCGCGCAGAATGCTATTGTTCTCAGGGACATTTACTTACGGTGCTAAATTATTCACACTAGGCATAAATATGATTAAATCAGTGTGATTAAAGGTTGTGATTGGCTGTTTTATCACTGCTAATTTGAATATTTCTTCCGACAAAGCTACAGGCAATAGCCCTGAAGTGTGATGACGTTTTACCCCCGTCTCTATACCATAATAGTTTTTTAAATCCTTTCATATTCAAATTTTATATTCCCTCGAGAATACAGGAACAATAGTCATAATTAGTGAACAAAAGCAATGTGAAGAGGATTCTGGTCTAGAGACGGGGGTAAAACGTCATCACGCTTCAGGCTTATTACGGACACAGGGTTTCCGAATTCAATACCAAAATCCACCTATTGTTGTCTTAATCCGCTTATTGTTTTCGTGTGTGTCAAAATGTTATGATACACAATAAGAAAAATTCGCAAGTCACCACGAACTATAAAGAAATAATAAACTAATAATTTTCACTCAGCATATTTTGTTCGAATTTGATATTAAACATTCTCAATGACAAACGGCGCACAAAGCTATATTAGTAGTTTGAGCGCTCTTACAGGAATTTTTCTAGCTAAATGAGGCGTTTACATATGATGGGCCAAACTTATATCAAATGAAACTTTAAATTGTGTAGTTTGTGTATGTTTGTAACTTTTTCGATACGTTTATTAAACCAGACTTGTTTATTTTAAGCAAAATACCATTCAAAATGGTCTTCTCACAAACTCAAAACATTAAGTCGACAAATCGAGTTCAAATGAGTTGTTTAAAGTTCATTTCTTTTCCAATCTTGATGAAACTTATATCAAATGGAAACTTAAAATTTATAGTTGGTTTAATTGTGCCTTTTTTAATGCGTTTATAAACCTAATTTGTTTGAAAGCAAAAAACCCTCATAATTTCACAAACTCGAAATGTGAAGCCGCCGACAACTGAAGCTTGAACTAGTTGTTTTTAAAATTTATTTCTTTTCCAATCTCAATGAAACTTATATCAAATGAAACCTTCAATGTGTAGTTTGTTTGTTTGTGACTTTTTTAAATAGCCTTCTCACAAACTCAAAAACTATAGCTGACAACTCGAGTTCGTTGTTTAAAATTCATTTCTTTTCCAATCTTAATGAAACGAATTGTTTACTGGTGACTTTTGCAGCTTCAAACCAACTTTCGATTTCAGCTTTCCGAAAGAAGTAATTATAAACTCAGATTAATTAATCTTGATCTTTACTATCAATACGTTGAGTTAATTACGCAAATCGCTGAAGAAAAGAAAATTATCACTAGCTAGAAACCGACGTACAGCAGTTTGTAGAATAACAAGATAGATGTAGCTTACTTGACGTATAAACGAAAATGATTTGATTTGGAACGAAGTAATTTATAAATGTGTTCGGTGTGTAGTAATGAAAGAAATGTTAAGAGAAAAATATCATACGCCCTTGGCACGTCTTCGGTATTCTAGTCCGATGTGTTAACCACTACACCACCGAACGCATTCATAAATTACTACTTTACAATGTTCATTCTATGCGTACATATTTACGGTGTTCAACTTATCTATAGAGAAAAATATCGCTCTGGGATGCTCACGGTTGCCGTACACTTCACAATTCAGCTGCGTTTCCAGCGTGGTTGTCCTTGTGGTGTACTGGTTAACACATCGAACTAAAATACAAAAGACGTGGGTTCAAATCCTGCAAAGGGCGTATGAAATTTTTCTCTTAACATTTCTTTGATTTGGAAAGACTTCAGGATTGTGGGGAGATTTGCCGAAAAAGTTGCATTTTGTGACTGAAGACGAAAAAAAAAAAAAAAAAAAAAAAAACACGACAAAAACAGTCCAATTCTAAATTAGGGTATTTTTGTATGTTATGAGACTGAAAAAAATCACTTGTATTTGATCACGTGTAAGCAGACTCGACAAACGTGTTTTTGATGTATAATTCTTGGCAGTATCTTCTCAATCATTTGAACCTTGTAATTAGATGAAATCAAGATGCGGTAGGTGTCACAATGATTCAATGGAGCAATTATTAATACAATACAAATATAGGATTCTAGATATTCTGAAAGTTATCATTTTGTACAAGATCCTGAAGTAGACAACTTCTCGAGCTAGGCCAAAAGTGAAAAGATGATCAGATTTCTTATCGAACATCTTGCCAAATGCAATGCAACAAGATCAAAAGTTAACTAAACTATCTCCAAAAATGCTTTACGCAATTGTAAATTAAATTAAGAGGTGTTGCATGAGAAAGTCAAACAAAGTTGGAAATGAAAATTCAAAGCCCCCCCTGAAACTTTGTGTGCTGGCAGGTCCTCGGGGGGAATAAACAAATCAAGACATATTTCATCTCAAAACATCATGGTTGCCATGGAAACCGCCGCTGACCAAATTGGCCACGGGCTCATGTTTTCTGCAAAAAAATCAAGCCTTGCAGGGTGAAATATAGAGCTATGCTACTCGCTCAAAATCTTCCCAATCAACTTGAAAGTTAGCAAGATGAAAGATCAATCTTAGTTCTAAACATATGTATAGTATTTTTGTAAATTAGAGTGTTTTTAGAATTAGAGAAATTACGCTTATCATGGCTCCCTGTCGGCATTTTTTACAAATGACAAAATCACTATCCATTCATTGTACGATTTCTCCAAAAGTACTCACAATTAGAACACAAAACTCCGTCAATAGAAAGTTGGAATAACAGGTTAACAAAAAAATATAATAGATTTTTGGGCATTCAAATAAAACAACAACAAAAATGCAACGATTTTCATACAAAATTTCAAAGTATCAAAAACTTTGCATATTTTGAGCTCAATCATTTAAATTGAAAAAGTTTTCCAATAACAATTTCTTTTACCCAGAATGAGGATCACTATCTGTTTTTATGTTTGCTTTTGCCTTTTGACATTTTAAGTTTGAAATTAAAGAGAAATCGTATTCATATGTGGCTACCCTTCTGTATTTGCATCATATCGCAACGAATATGCAGCCTTCAATAATTGATCCATCTCTCGCTATTTTAATCCAATCGTGCATAAGCAAGGTACTTGGCCAGTCTTTGAAAGACAGAAGACCTTTCGTTGGATAGCAATTAGCAATTGTCCTCGGTTACCTTGCCATCATCGGGTTTCCTGTGTCTTATATACAAACGTAAAATAACAAGAAAATAAAAAAATACTAATAATAGCAAGGCAGCTGTCTAAGAAACCAGTTATACATCAGTTGCTTTCGATTGAGTTTTATTGAATTTGATTCCAATATTTGTCATAAGATTTGTAATTGATTAATAAACACACTCTTCCACCAGTCAGCGGCATCTTTCAGGTCACTTCCGGTATTAGCACTCGAATGAAATTATATGTCCATTATGTCACCTTTAGAGCGTTTTTTTATCGAAATTGATGCAAATATAACACTAAGCACAGGTTTTACTTATTTGGTGGTTCCATAGAGTACAGGTATCGAGTTGAGCCAAAGAAAAAGACGTATTTGGATGGAAATAGAGACCAATTTTGAACGAGTAATTTTGGTGTATTTACGAAGCAAAAATGTGCTGTTTTGTTTATACATTCGGCGAGGACAGTTGCTAATTGCTATCCAACGAAAGGTCTTCTGACTTTTAAAGACTTCCAAGTACAGTGTTTATGCACGATTGGATTAAAATAGCGAGAGATGGATCAATTATTGAAGGCTGCATATTCGTTGCGATAAGATGCAAATATATCATAAAGGGTAGCCACATATGAATACGATTTCTCTTTAATTTCAAACTTAAAATGTCAAAAGGCAAAAGCAAACATAAAAACAGATAGTGATCCTCATTCTGGGTAAAAGAAATTGTTATTGGAAAACTTTTTCAATTTAAATGATTGAGCTCAAAATATGCAAAGTTTTTGATACTTTGAAATTTTGTATGAAAATCGTTGCATTTTTGTTGTTGTTTTATTTGAATGCCCAAAAATCTATTATATGTTTTAGTTAACCTGTTATTCCAACTTTCTATTGACGGAGTTTTGTGTTCTAATTGTGAGTACTTTTGGAGAAATCGTACAATGAATGGATAGTGATTTTGTCATTTGTAAAAAATGCCGACAGGGAGCCATGATAAGCGTAATTTCTCTAATTCTAAAAACACTCTAATTTACACAAATACTATACATATGTTTAGAACTAAGATTGATCTTTCATCTTGCTAACTTTCAAGTTGATTGGGAAGATTTTGAGCGAGTAGCAAAGCTCTATATTTCACCATGCAAGGCTTGATTTTTTTGCAGAAAACATGAGCCCGTGGCCAATTTGGTCAGCGGCGGTTTCCATGGCAACCATGACGTTTTGAGATGAAATATGTCTCGATTTGTTCATTCCCCCCGAGGACCTGCCAGCACACAAAGTTTCAGGGGGGGCTTTGAATTTTCATTTCCAACTTTGTTTGACTTTCTCATGCAACACCTCTTAAGCATGCCAGAATAAACACTTTTCATGAATAACACTTTTTTTTACAAAGGCTTGAGAATCAGTCTCTAACAAGCAAAATGCCGCTGTCAATAAGAGTTCAATTAACTGAAAAATAATGGCGATTCTGCTCTCTTGAATTTCTGCTGTTAACGAGATAAAAACACATGCTGAATTGTCCATTAACCGGCTGTTTTAGCCTTTTCATCATTACAAAGTGAGGAAATACCATTGTTCTGGTAATGTTGCATTTTTGAGTGCGGAATTTGAATGTTCGTCTTTGCACTAAAATCAAGCCAGGAGTGATCTGGGATTTCCCTAAGCTGCACGAATTGGCCGACGCTGAATGAGTTTTTGACTCATGTACCGAATCCGGTTTTATATCGTTTCTAGGATGATGCTTCGCCCATTCAACACATTTTGAACTACTAAGTATTCCGCCTTTTCCACTAGTAACATTAGTAACATTGAATAAACGATTCATTTTCGTGGTGTATCTTTGAGATAAACCAAGCAGTGATGTTGGGAGAACACGAAAAAAAGACTAAGAAAATCACGTACATCATATACACTCCCTGCAGTTTGTTGGAATACAGTTCAGCCTGGCGGACAAAACAATGGATTTCAGCTCCAAAGATAGAGAGCAAGAATCTTTTGTTTTGAGCTCCAGATTAGGCTGCTTTAACGTCACATGGAATGGCTCTATTATGGCATATTATAATTTTATTGGTTTATTTTATTCTCTTTTTAGGAACAGCAATTGCAACCTCCAGGTTCGTTTAAATTAATATCATTTATTAATTATTAGCCATAAAATCAGAGGACTTGTATCATGTAATTATTTAACATATCATTGTATAGGAAAATTGAAAATTAAAATAAATATTTAACAAAAAATAAAGGGTTTTTGACAAGCTTAAGGTTGACAAAGTCCATTCTAACTGTAAAGAAGTAGTTCAGTATTTCATAATTTGAACCTGAAAAAAATCGGGATCACCGTGTATGCATTTTAATGAGTTATACGTCATCAAATATCATAAATTATCATAAAACTTCAATTTCTAAATAGTAGCTCTTGAAAAAATCTTTAAAGGTAAGAAAATTGAAAGATCTTTATTTTACAGCAGTTGAATGCATGAATAATAACATTTACAAATTAGCTACCCTAAAAGAAATTACCAATATTTCTATGATCTTTTAATTTTGAATTTTCAAAATAAACACACCAAATGAAAAAACTTATATTTTTAATATTTTTATCACACAAATAAATGAAAAATAAAGGTGCTCGGGTATTTAAAAAAAAAAATCATTTTAAACGCACGATTTTTTTCAAGAATTTGTGAGAAGTGCATCGTGGGAAATTTTCAAGATGGTGACTCGGGAAAGATTGTTGTGGTTCAGTGATCCCATAGCAGTCGCTTTTGAAATTGTTTTATGAACAAAATTGCAGTTTCTCGGTAAGATTCGTGGTTTTTCTCGCAGTAAAAAGTTCCTGGAAGATGACTGATTGCTGACCGGCTTTTCTCAGAAAACGACTGCCCTTTGAATTGAACGTTTTTATTTTTAAAAACTCGTCTGCAACAGTACTTGATCCGCAATGACCATAGTACGCAACAATCTTGTGATTGACTTTTCTTATCTGCAAAATGTAGCCTGAAAAAAAAAAAAGTTTTGCTTGGTTCTAAACAGAACAATAAGTAGTTTAAATTTATAAATGTTTCCTTTTTTTGGGTCATAACATAAATGAGACATACTTTTCTTTATTTCTTTAATTTCTAGAATGTAAAAACTACAAGGTCTTGAGCTCTGGTGATAGATCCATGAGTTATTCCCAAGGCATAGATGGATGTGACAAAATCAAGGGATGGTATCGTTTTACCGGTGAAGCAGGCTATTCAATAGCGAATAAATGTCCAGCTAAAAATCACTGTGGTACCGCTGCCCCTGGTTGGATGAGCGGATCTCATCCTACACAAGAAGAGGGAATTGTCTATCGTAAAGTATGTTTTCACTGGTTGGGGAACTGTTGTAAACTGTCCAGAAACATTCGTGTACGTAACTGTGGAAGCTTCTATGTGTACGACCTCGTTTTGATGTTTTTTTGTGCACAACGTTATTGTGGCAACGGAAAAGGTAACAACTAATGGTCGGGAGTCAAAAAAGCAACTTATATGAACACAATATAAATTTCTTATTTTCTTTATTATTTGTTGTCTGTTTGTCTGTTCGTTTGTTGGTTGGTTGTTTGGATTGTTAATTCATTTGTTTGTCTTTTCGTTTGTTCGTTCGTTTGTGTGCTCGTTGTTGCATGTTTGTTTGTTCAAGTGATGCTAGGTCAGTGGAAAATGTTACACAGATATGTCGATAGTAATGTGTTGATCTAATCATCGTACATTGAAGGATTCGTGATAACAGCTGAATTGCTTTTCCTGCTTGTTACTAATTTCATTTGCATTTTCATGTTTTTACTAGTGGACCATTGTGCTACAAATCCTTGTAAAAATGGTGGTAATTGTGTAAACAGCGGGGAAAGTTATAACTGTCAATGTCCAGCTGACTTTGGGGGACAAAATTGCGAAAAGCTTGGTAAGATTCAACAAAAACCAGGTGCAATGTAATAGCTTACTGCTCTGAGAGCGATTATATACGATTAACAGCAAAGATTATTCTTATTCTAATTATGCATAACAAAGTTATATATACGTGTATTCTCACATCATATGGTCATATTCACATTACTTGTTTATCGTTTAAGGACAATTTAATCCTTAGAATAGTATAAGTAACTTTTTCTTTAAATACTTATCCGCGTTTGAAAAAAAAAATAAAAACAAAAAAAGAACGCAGGGACATTGGGGGTAAAGAACACTACACTTTGCCACTTCTCTAAATACTTGTAGGCTGGGCTTGTTCGTTCTCATGCGCACCCGGTCAAAAGCTAGGTCAGAAGATAAATTCCGATAGTGGGTAAAAAAATGGCAATTAACACACTCCTCCATGAATTTTTGGTTAGGTAAATACAGTACTACGCTTCTGTATTTGCTTACATGATTATAGTGCAGTTTGAATACTATTTAAACAGTTATTGCAGAGTTTTAAAGCCTTTGTTTTTAGAGGTTTTTTTTTAATATTCTTCGGTCATCCCATTTGGTGGATTTCGTGCATTTTTATTTTTTTTATGTATAACGGTTCTTTCATCTAACATAAACAGCTTGCTTAGATGGAGTTGTCGCCGGTAAATGCAAAGAGTCCACCGCATTCAAAAACAGTCTCAATCTGCTATTGACTGACCGTGATCAATCGTCACCAAAGTTTAGCGGTAAAACGATACAATGGCGCGACTGGAACAACTACCTAAAAGATCTGGTTTGTAGATGTTCCACTGCTGCCAAAAAGGATGGCTATAAATATTTTGGAATTGAATTCTTTGGTAAGTTTACCCAATACCAAAAATCAATGAATCGATGAATTCATTCATTCATAAATTTATTCGTTCGTTCGTTCGCTCGGTCTGTCTGTCTGTCTGTCTGTCTGTCTGTCTGTCTGTCTGTCTGTCTGTCTGTCTGTCTGTCTGTCTGTCTGTCTGTCTGTCTGTCTGTCTGTCTGTCTGTCTGTCTGTCTGTCTGTCTGTCTGTCTGTCTGTCTGTCTGTCTGTCTGTCTGTCTGTCTGTCTGTCTGTCTGTCTGTTTGTCTGTCTGTCTGTCTGTCTGTCTGATTTAAAGTAGCAAATTTGAATATTGTAAGTTTGCCCTTACACTTTGATGAAATTGGACTGCTTCTAGAGGATGAAATGCTGGATATACTAGCTTTAAACGAAACTCGTCTAGACGAATTTATTTCTAATGAATTGATAGATATTGATAATTATGTCTTAATTAGAAAAGATCGAAATAGATTCGGTGGAGGGATTTGCTTATATATACACTCAAGAAATAAGTATTTAATCAGAGAAAATATTTTATACGAAACAAATCATGAAATAACCGTCATCGATATTGTCAAACCAAACTGTAAGCCTTTTGGGATCTGTGTTTTTTATAGACCACCAAACAGTGACAGATCATTTTTTGAATCTTTTGAACGTATAGTTCAAACTTATGACGATGAAGCTAAGGAATTACTTTTGATGGGAGACATAAATTGTAACTTTTTATCAGACCATCATGATTCTAAATTACAACTTATTCGATCGATTTGTGACACTTACCAACTTAGTCAGCTTATAAATGAACATACTAGAATAACACAAACTACCAGTACCCTTTTAGATGTAATTTTTACTAATGAACCAAGCCGTATAGTCACCTCTGGTGTGTGTCACTTAGGAATAAGCGACCATAGTCTTGTGTATGCTATAAGGAAATTTGCAAGCACAAATATGTCACATATAGATGTTACAATAACTTTGATACTCAGCACTTTAGAGAAGCTTTAAGTCATGTAAATTGGTCCGACATTGATAACATAAATGATCCTAGTGAAATGTTAGTTTTGTGGGAAAAAAGATTTCTTGAAATAGCCAATGAACAAGCTCCAATAAAAACTCGTAGGGTAAGAAACACCAAATCGCCTTGGCTTACTTGCGATATTAGAGCTTTGATTAATCATAGAAACTATTTAAAAAAACAAGCAAACAAAAGTAATGACCCAAAGGTCTGGGATGATTATAAGAAATTTAGGAATTTAGTTAACAATGAAATTAAACAATCTAAAATTTCATATTTTCATTCTCACATAGAAAACAATCGTGGTAATCCTAAAGCATTATGGAGAACCATAAATCAAGTTAGTGGTCGGAGTAAGACTAGTAGTAACTCTATTACTGAGATAAAATTTAACAATACTACAGCTACGGAACCTGCTGAGATTGCTGAAATACTAAATAGCTATTTTACTAACATAGGCGAAGCTTTATCCTCGGAACTCCAAGATAGTTCTACTGATTTCCGTGAATTTCTACAACCAGTGAAATCTAATTTCGTTCTTCAGCCAATTTCTGTTGATTTCGTAGTTAAGTTTTTCAACAAGATGCCAGTAGATAAAGCCACAGGAGTAGATAATATATCATGCCGCCTGCTTAAGGAAGCGGCACCAGTTGTTGCTGCTTCGTTAGCCAATGTCGTAAATAAATCCATTTCGTTAGGGATTTTTCCTTCAGGCTGGAAAACAGCAAAAGTTATTCCCCTCTTCAAAGCCAATGACCGTGATGATCCTGGTTACTATAGGCCCATCTCTATTCTGCCTATTCTATCTAAATTGTGCGAGAGGGCAGTTTTCAACCAACTTGATCAATATTTTACTGTGCATGATTTATTTACAAAATATCAGTCGGGCTTTCGTCCATTGCATTCCACTCTAACTGCTCTGCTTGATGCAACAAATGAGTGGTATGCTAATATGGACAAAGGCCTGACTAACCTAGTTGTGGCTTTGGATCTAACGAAGGCTTTTGATACCGTATCACATCAAATCGTAATTTCCAAATTACAGTATTATGGAATTAATGGAATAGGCCTTGAATTTTTTAAATCGTATTTAACTGATAGAAAGCAATGTTGCCTAGTTGAAAACTCTTTTTCAGAGCTTAAATCTATTTCTTGTGGCGTTCCACAAGGGTCAATATTAGGACCATTACTGTTTATTATCTATATCAATGACATTCCATGCTGCCTAGACCATACTAAACCTCGCTTGTATGCATACGATACCTTAATAACTATATACTCTTGCTGTCAAATCCAGTAAGAGTGGTAACGTTACCTTACATATAGGGGCGCCTTACATATAGGGGCGCATTACATATAGGGGCGATGGGGAGGGGAGGGGTGGTGTTGCAATACGTTACCTTACATATAGGGGTGCATTACATATAGGGGCGATGGGGAGGGGAGGGGTGGTGTTGTAATACGTTACCTTACATATAGGGGCGCATTACATATAGGGGCGATGGGGAGGGGAGGGGTCGTAATACGTTACCTTACATATAGGGGCGCATTTCATATAGGGGCGATGGGGAGGGGATGGGTGGTATAGGAATACGTTACCTTACATATAGGGGCACATTACATATAGGGGCGATGGGGAGGGGAGGGGTGGTGTAGGAATAGGTTACCTTACCAATAGGGTCACATTACATATAGGGGCGATGGGGAGGGGTGGTGTAGGAATAGGTTACCTTACCAATAGGGGCACATTACATATAGGGGCGATGGGGAGGGGTGGTAATACGTTACCTTACATATAGGGGCGATGGGGAGGGGTGGTGTAGGAATAGGTTACCTTACCAATAGGGGCACATTACATATAGGGGCGATGGGGAGGGGTGGTGTAGGAATAGGTTACCTTACCAATAGGGGCACATTACATATAGGGGCGATGGGGAGGGGTGGTAATACGTTACCTTACATATAGGGGCGCATTACATATAGGGGCGATGGGGAGGGGAGGGGTGGTATAGGAATACGTTACCTTACATATAGGGGCACATTTCATATAGGGGCGATGGGGAGGGGAGGGGTGGTGTCGTAATACGTTACCTTACATATAGGGGCGCATTACATATAGGGGCGATGGGGAGGGGAGGGATGGTGTTGTAATACGTTACCTTACGACACCTGTAAATCACGTATTTCTGTTCAGGTGTAAAATAGAAGTGAGGAACGAGAAGAAAAATCCAAGATTTTGTACATCGAATTGCAGTATCTTCAAATGAAGACGAGAAAACCGTTCTTTACGAATTCCACTGTAACGTGCATTGCTATTGCAGAATGCCAGATGATGGAAAATTGATGTTAAGTTGTTCTACTTGCAAAAGATGGTTCCACGAAGAATGCGTTGGTGAAGACCACACTTCTCCTGACTGGGCTTGCAATAGATGCTATAAACCTGGCGTGAAACAAATTCAAGAAGAATTAACTGAGGCATGTAACAGGGAACTCTTCATCAAATTCAAAGAAGCCTCCACGAATGCAGATCAAGAAACCAAAACCGCGCAAGCTTTGTACAGTGCTATAGTCTCTATAGTAGCAAAGGAATTCAACTTGCCTGATGTCAGCGACCACATCGCTTGCTTAAGTTTTGATGATTACCACACAATAGTGGGAGATGGCTGTAAAAAGAAATATGAATGTGCAGGAAGAACCCATTTGAGCAAAAATGACTTTTTCATTATCATCTTTCACGAGAATACCTACACGGACATGGACATGCTAGCGACCGTTATCCACGAAATTGGACATGCTGTGAACGCTCAAATTAGCAGCGAAACTGCCCCACATAGGAAATCGTTTCGTAAAGTCACAAATAGACTACTGAAGATTGTTTAAGCAGAAAAAGAACAGACTCCCACCCCAGTACTAATCGTTTGACTTACCTGAGAAAGAGGTAATTAATGGCTCTATAAGATCTACAATTTATAGTAACTATTGAATTTTGTACTATGTGATATCTATTTATTTGTTTATTTATTCATTTATGTACTTATTTATTGGGCAGTGGCTAGATCCTGCTTGGAGTGTGGTCTAGAATGCAGAAGTAAGGCGACTCCTTCCCTTCATGACTAGTCTGAGGGTTCACCTTGGGCAACTTTTCATATTTTTGATAAATACTTGATACTCTAATTCTACACTCTACTTTTATTACTACTTTTGATATTTTTTATTTACATCGATGGATGAAGAGAGTATTGCTAAATTCATCGACATACAAGTATAGATTAATCATTTTTTTTTCTTTTCGTACATCTTGTCCATTAGAAATATTATTTACTTATAAAATTTATTTATAAATATATAAATGTAAATAGTTATTTATTGTAAAACTACCTTATGTTATTCATAGATCACTTCATTATTATTTATTCATAACCAATTAATTAATGATTTATTTGTATTTAAAAAATTTTTCTAGTACCTTAATTTCCTCCATGACATAACAATGTAAGACATGTTGTGACGTCATGTAGGCGTGTCCTTTCTGTCATACGACTGTCATTATTATAGATCATATATATAATCCAAGTTAGTGTTAGAGTATATAGTTAGAAGACCACGAGTTATAAAGGAGTAATCGTTATAGTAATGGTCAAAGGAGGTATATTAAAATGTGAGTTATCGATCAGTAACCAGTTCGTGGTGCTAGCCTGCAATACACAAGGACATAACCAGATAAATAGGAATATACCAGCTATCGCGATTGGCTTTATGACCTATATATAACTGACGTTAACCACAAAATCAGGCCATATTATACAATGCAAAATAACAACATGTAAACAAAAGGCACTAAAATAAAATTTGATTGATTGAGTTGCCAAAGGCAGATGAACCATTGTTTCTAGATTAGTGACAGAGTCTTCAGCTGGCATGCAGAAGAGTCATTAGTTGATCAATGAATGGCAGCAAATAGTTAGTAGTCAACACCCTTATCCCCTGGGCCTGTGGCGATGGAAGGAAGTCCTATATGTAATGCGCCCCTATATGTAAGGTAACGTATTACCACCCCTCCCCTCCCCATCGCCCCTATATGTAATGCACCCCTATATGTAAGGTAACGTATTCCTATACCACCCCTCCCCTTCCCATCGCCCCTATATGTAATGCGCCCCTATATGTAAGGTAACGTATTACAACAACACCCCTCACCTCCCCATCGCCCCTATATGTAATGCACCCCTATATGTAAGGTAACGTATTCCTACACCACCCCTCACCTCCCCATCGCCCCTATATGTAATGTGCCCCTATATGTAAGGTATGGTATTACAACACCACCCCTCCCTCCCCATCGCCCCTATATGTAATGTGCCCCTATATGTAAGGTAACGTATTCCTACACCACCCCTCCCCACCCCCATCGCCCCTATATGTAATGTGCCCCTATATGTAAGGTAACGTATTCCTATACCACCCCTCACCTCCCCATCGCCCCTATATGTAATGCACCCCTATATGTAAGGTAACGTATTACAACACCACCCCTCACCTCCCCATCGCCCCTATATGTAATGTGCCCCTATATGTAAGGTAACGTATTACAACACCACCCCTCCCCTCCCCATCGCCCCTATATGTAATGCACCCCTATATGTAAGGTAACGTATTACCACCCCTCACCTCCCCATCGCCCCTATATGTAATGCACCCCTATATGTAAGGTAACGTATTACAACACCACCCCTCACCTCCCCATCGCCCCTATATGTAATGTGCCCCTATATGTAAGGTAACGTATCACCACACCTCCCCTGCCCATCGCCCCTATATGTAATGTGCCCCTATATGTAAGGTAACGTATTACAACACCACCCCCCCCCCCTCCCCATCGCCCCTATATGTAATGTGCCCCTATATGTAAGGTAACGTATTACCACACCACCCCTCCCCTCCCCATCGCCCCTATATGTAATGCGCCCCTATATGTAAGGTAACGTATTACCACACCACCCCTCCCCATTGCCCCTATATGTAATGCGCCCCTATAAGTAAGGTAACGTATTACCACACCACCCCTCCCCATTGCCCCTATATGTAATGCGCCCCTATAAGTAAGGTAACGTATTACCACACCGCCCCTCCCCTCCCCATCGCCCCTATATTTAATGCGCCCTTATAAGTAAGGTAACGTATTACCACACCACCCCTCCCCTCCCCATCGCCCCTATATGTAATGCGCCCCTATATGTAAGGCGCCCCTATATGTAAGGTAACGTTACCAACCCCGATCGTCAAATCAGCCACTGAACTTCAAAGTAAGATAAATTCTGATTTAAGGAGGGTCAGTGTCTGGTTGCTGGCAAACAAGCTCAGTTTGAATGTTGTAAAATCTGAATATATGTTAATAGGTTCGAAGTTTAAAGTTCCGACTTTTTGCAGTTTTGCACCTATCGAGATAAATGGTTCAGGGATTAAGAAGGTTACTCATCTTAAACATCTTGGTGTCTATATTGACCAAAATCTAAACTGGGACTTGCACATTGATCACATTTGTAAAAAGGTTTGCAAGTCAATTTACGGTTTAAAACAAATCCGAGATTTCGTTCCAATGTCAACCCTTATTACAATGTATAAATCGCTAATCCAGCCCACGTTTGACTATTGTGACCTTGTTTGGGGCAACTTAAACAAGGGTCAAGCAGAACGTCTTCAAAAGCTCCAAAACAGAGCTGCTCGCATCGTAACCTATCAGGGTTATGATGCGAGGTCTGCTGACATTTTACAACAATTAAACTGGGTGAGACTCCAGGATAGACGAGAAGAAAGAATGTATTTAATTATGTTTGACGTTATTCATAAAAATTGTCCATCGTACTTGAGTTCCTTATTTAACATAAGGTCCTCGGATACGGACAACTACAAATCTAAATTAAGAGATAACGATCAAATAGAAATACGGCATATTCCAAAAACAGACTTCTTTAGGAGTAGTTTTTATTACAGAGGGGCTAGAATGTGGAACTCTCTCCCCTCTGAGATCAAAACTGCTCCAACAAAAAAGATATTTAAAGAACGTCTGATAAAATGGCGTACTGTCAACACTCAATAGGTTTTTAATAAATTCTTTTTTCCTATATCTATGTTATAACAATATATATACATGTATTTTTTACTAGTATCTTATAATGATTATATTTAGTTTTTCATGACGACTTCCATGTAAAGAAGTTTTTATACTTATGGAACTATCGTTTTTAAATAAAGGTGTATCTATCTATCTATCTATCTATCTATCTGTCTGTCTGTCTGTCTGTCTGTCTGTCTGTCTGTCTGTCTGTCTGTCTGTCTGTCTGTCTGTCTGTCTGTCTGTCTGTCTGTCTGTCTGTCTGTCTGTCTGTCTGTCTGTTTGTTTGTTTGTTTGTTTGTTTGTTTGTTTGTTTGTTTGTTTGTTTGTTTGTTTGTTTGTTTAAGTTTGAAAAAAAATTGAAGATTCAATATCTAAAAAATAAGTTTTTTTTTCAAGGGGAATGTTGGGGCGGTAGGACTTCTATCGGTAGCGATGTCGAGGACTCGAGAAACTGTTATGGGGATGACTACAAAGAATGCACAGGAGATTCCTTATGTGCAGGCGCTGGGAACAATATTTATACGTATTCTCTAGGTTAGTTTTCTATTTAGTTTGAAAATTAAATGTAGTATTGACAATATGAAATACATTTTTCCATAAAAAATTTAAGATTTACTTATCTAGCCTTTCTATTTTAAGTTCTTTCGAACAGATAGGCATTTAGTGAACGATCAACAGTATTAAATACGTGGCTCAAAATACCATCCCACTAATGTCCAAATGACGGGCCATATTAAATTTTCAGCAGTCCTTTCTTACCTATTTGGAGAGTGAAATTACATAAAAATTTAAAACATCATTGGATTACGTGAACAAAATACGGTTATTTGCCATATTAAAGTCATGAATTTCTTCATCCAATGTCAGGACAATGGAAACCGCCATTAAATTTGTTTTCTTTTAATCTGGAATCTTTAGTGCTTAGGATCCGGAGTCCAGAGCCTTGAAATCTGGAATTTAGGCTTTACAAATCTGGAATCCAGAATCCGCATTATTTCATTGACTCCGAAATGCACACTCTTAAAATCTAGAATCCTTCATTTGGGATCCGTAATCTGAACCCTTGCTGGATTTCATTACATAGGAAGTATTGTTTCATATGGGTCTTATTAACAACATTTCAAACGACATGTTATTGTTTAACATTGATCTGCATTTTGATGTTATCTTGTTTGTCTGATTGTTGTTGTTTTTATTATTATTTTATAGCCTAGTAAAGCCCATCAACAGACTCCGATAATATCCAATGGCACAAGATGGTTAAGATAGATTAGCTAAATAAAAAAGAGTGATTGAACCAAAGAATACGTGTGTTTTATTTAGATATTTAAACATAAAGATCCGGGGCGAGGAGGGGGACTACGGAAATAAATGATCGGAGATGCTGGTGGGAATTTTTCAAAAAAAAAACCTAAGAGATACCGGAAGTTTTTCAAAAAAGCGTGGTTTGACAAATTTTTCATTTCTACAATAACCAGGAGTTTCAATTGATTTCAAACCCTAAAAGATACTAAAAAATGAGAATTTTGCACATTTCATACTTTTAATCCCTAAAAGAGACTAAATCGCTGATTTTTACCCCTAAAAGATACGACGATGATCTCCAATCGTTTACCCCCGAAGCTCCTCACCCCGGGCATAAAGATCTGCAAAAGGTCAACTCTTGTCCTAGAAGCCTTTTTCCTTTCTTCTTCTACATCTCTTTCACGAAACGTTGTTTTACCAAGACTGAATGCAAATGCCCGTTTGGAATTTCGGTAGTTTATAATTATTTGCATTTAAAACCAAATTGATTTTTTAATCACTATACCAAAGCTCAGTAATTAAACTATTATCCAATAGACATTGAATGGTGTATACATTATTCTAGCAATTTGCATTCGGCATCTTCTCGGACAACGTTTATTTGAAATTATAATATAGATTCATTGTAACGCGCGCTTTGATAGACGAGCATTCATTATTTCGCTAGTAAAAGCACGCTCTCAAAGGAATGGCAAACTTCGAAGCCTTATCTTTTTTGAAAATGGTGGGAGAAAATGCAGGAAAATAATTTTTTTTTGTTTCAATAAAATTCACTAAATTTTATTCAGTTGCAAAGCAAAACAAGTCAAACATAACACAATAACAAACACATGAAAACACGGCGGATTTGTCTTTATCTCTATTAACGCTCGTGTTTTTCCATTCTTAGGCCTCTTCTCTTGTTCTCCAAAACATCACGCGTGCATTATTTTACCGTTCAAAAGCTCATTAATAATTCATAATCATCTAGTCCAATTCGTGGTCCAATTTTGGTCACATGCATGAGGTTTTATACCCATAATATACTCTCATTTGTATTCAATGAATGTTTATATAAACACTCTGGAGTCTTTATATAAAGGTACATTGAATAGTAATGAGGTCACTGTGCATGCTACGAAGCAAAGCATATAGAGAATTTGTCTGCGCATGTCTTAAGTAATGCTAGAAGCCGCTATAATCACGCGAAAGAAAAATACCTTCTAAATCCCCTTTAATCCCAATTCACAAAAGTGATAATTCAGCTGACGAAAGTCTCTGTTCCAACCATACAGTGATTGAACGTTACTTTCCGTACGGCTTATTATAGTTCTTGTTGGACATTAGCATAACAATTTGTTTGTTTATAACCATGAATTATCTGCAAGATTCTGCAATATGGCCGCTTTCACAACGAGACACGGTCATCTTTGACTGCCGATCAAAGATTTTGGCCAAAACTCTATTAAAAACCAAAAGTATAATACCAATCTACGATTATTAAAGAAAGCATACCAAGGAAAAACTTAGCGTCACATAACATTTAAGCTCGACTTTTCTTCAAATTTATGCGAAACAATTGACCATGGAGTAAGACTGACAAATCTTCTCCGTGCTTGAGTTAAAGTTTATATTTAGTGAAGATAGAAGTATATCAACAAAATCCTGACCACAAATTTGGTGGTTCATCTGTGTTTTCACAATTACTTGGATTAATCAAGATCATTCTAACCTAATTTCAGGTTCGGTATTCAAATCAGTCGAATTTGCTTTAGAGGAGAAACACAACCATGGCGTCAACAAATATCGCAATATCACGTTTTGGCCAATCTTTCTTAAAAAAATAACAATGCTGTGATGTAGAATGTGGTATGACGACTCGCATCAGTTATAGTTAGCTTCGGCGCAGCTCCTCAAACATACCGCTTATCAAGAAGGAAAGTTGACCAAAACTTGCAAAATGCGCAAATAACCTGCCCATCACTCCACCAAATCGATCCTCAATAAGAAATCATTTTGTACCACACAATTCTCATGAGCTTTAATTCTTAATCTGTGGAAAAAATTTTCTGCTATTTCTTTTATTATGGCAGCAGTCCGCGTTCGAATGCAATAGGTTTGTGTTTTTCTTCTTCGTTATGCTGACTTTTGCTCAAAAATATTTTGAGATCAAAAACCTCCACATTTACTTGACTTAGTCACAGCACCTTACAAAGTGATAGACTTTAAGTACCCATTTATATTTTCCTAAATTGAAGATCACCAAGATTGCGATTGGAACTCAAAATTTCCCCGGTCGTAGAACAAAATATAAACATGATCACGAGCTAAAATTTTCTGACATGCGCAGACAAATTCTCTATATGCTACGAAGCAGCCTTTGTTCAATCATGTGACCAAAATGGTCCAAGGAATAGTCCAGTTTCATGTTCTCCATTGCTCAGGCTAAGCGTCGATAGTATGTGCTATATTCTTTTGTATGAGGTACATCCCGTGGGAATGCACCAATCCAAAAACAATATAAATACCAATGTATTTAGTAGCGTTACGGAATGTATACATGTTTGTATCTAGCATTGTTCAGGAGGGTCATTATCCTCTTGGGTCATTAATATGCGGGAGTATATAAGAACAGTGATGCTAAGTGATAGTCACTTGAAGACATCTCTCCAGCGCGGTTGTGCAACAGTTTAACGTAAATTTTCAAATACCGTAATATACGTCAGCCATATCCACATAAGTTTCTATCAGTTTATATGACACTCTTTTACATGTAATTGTACACTTCTCTGCTATCAGACATGAATAATCAGGTCTTAGTTTCATCCTAGCTACCTTAAAACCCCAAAGGCTGCATCTTAGCATGGTCGGGGGTTCACGTCCACATTATTTCCACAAAGTGGTTTTTGGTGGTTGCGTAACCGGCTCTGATGCGTAGCAAGGATTGACTAACCTGGATCGTACCGGACGTTCGAATTTGCTCTACCATAATAACAAACTATAACAAAATTGTCACATTTTTTAGCAAGAAATATGACTGGTACTACAATTTTAAAAATGTAAACTTTGCACGTAAGGCTATATATCTACTTAGCCTGCGTAGCCCGGCTCTTAGGGTGGGGGGAGGGGAGAAGGGAGCGGGACTGGGGACGAGGGGAAGGGAAGAAGGGAAAGGAGAGCATGCAAGCAACCCCCATGATTTTTGGTGGTTACGTTCGCCAGTGAACGTAAGCATCTGATTAGTTGCTTCCCTGCCAATCAAGATTCTTGACAAGAGAGACTACAGTTCGACTTCCGTTCGAGAAATCATTCATACAACAAGCAAAATGGCGACGCTAATAAAAGCTAAACCTGAGCAAGAACAAGCTGTAAACAATCTACTGAATGGCAAAGACCTCCTTGCTGATATTTGCGAACGCAGAATTTATCAAAACTTCACAACTATCAAGCATTACGATAATAACGAAGCAGTAGTTCTGTAGTTACATCTCCGTCACTTCAAGCAATGAACGATGTTGGTATCCTAGAATAAGACTTATCTACTCTCAATTATCGGTGATTTGAAGTCTTCTGAAGCTAAGGTGCTTTTCATTTCATTTCATTGGCTGAGCGGAGAGATTCTTTGTCGCAATTAAACTGGCACCAGCAACTACTGCTTTGTTGCGTAACTGTTATTATCGTTCGTTTGCTTGAAGATTTTGTGGCTTCGGCGAAGCAACATTAGATTCGAAAAAGACTAGTAAATATGGTCATTAAATATCTTCAATTAGCTAATAATCTATTAAGTATAATTCTGTTTTGTAGAAAATGATAACAAAAAATATAATAGAGGTCAAACTCGTCTTTGTATATAATTAACTGTTGTGTTCACTGTTGTGTGATTTGTTCTCTCCAGAAATATTTGCCTGATAAACCATTCAATCTTTGTTTGCTGGATTTTGAATGTAATCAAATCAAAATTTTAATCATCAACATTGTTCCAAAAACTGGCAAAACTTTTATCAAACGAAAGCTCAAAGAATAAAGTTTTCAAATTTAACTGTTGAAATCGGATGTTAAAACGCGCATTTTCAACACGTCAAAGTGCAAAGCGTTTGTTTACATCCGGTGAAATCGGATTGGTTAAAAATATTGATATGCTAATAAAGCACTAGGTAGGCGTACACCAAAAATCATGGGGGTTGCTTACAGGCTCTCCTTTCCCTTCTTCCCTTCCCCTCGTCCCCAGTCCCGCTCCCTTCTCCCCTCCCCCCACCCTAAGAGCCGGGCTACGCAGGCTATATATCTACTGTAATCTAGCAACGAGTCCATGAACATGAATAAATGAGATGTCCACCACCTTATTTGTTGTCCTGTAGTTTTTGTAGAATGCAGTTTAGCTAATAAATGATTTATACTTGTACAGAAGTGAAGAGTATAAATGGTTTTACCTTGACTCTTTTGTTAATCATACCTAAAATTGAGGCTTAGCCTGAGCAATGAAGAACTTGAAACTGGTTTATTGAGACTGTTATTTAAGAAAGTTTGTTCTTCTTGAACTCTCAAGGACCAGACTCAAATGTGGGACACTTATTCAACACACATCAGAAATTCTGCCCACGATCAGAATGACCACCAGTCAATTTTATTACTTTTTTTACTTATTTTTCAAAATCGTATGTGAAATATTTGGTTTTATAAGTGGTTGGAGTTTTTGAACTCAGGACGTGTTTTATCTATCATGTACAAACTAAACAATTAATCTCGCCCGCTAATTATTTAAAAAATGATAAAGATGCTTTTAAACAGAAATTGGACATATTTATTTCTGCTATTTTCCATTGTTTTTTTAACAGCTGAGTTACTAAGTTATATCTTCTTATTAATAAAATAATAATAGTATTTCTTGATATATGATAAAAAACAAATAATATTTACAATATTAATTTTTGCTCAGCTAAAGGCGATTTGAGAAAAAATTACCAAAAAGGACCCTGAAAAGCTCTTAAAATTAAAGGCGATTTTGGGCAACTTTGCGCGATTTATTACAGGCTGCTTTGGAACAAAATTTTCAGTACTCTTTGAGTGTAATCTCGCAATTCCAATTACCCATAATCATAATTCATATTTATTACTAATAACCTGTTCCAAATTCAGGTCTAATTCAGGCAATTTTGTGCGATTGTAGCATATGGCAATTTTGAGCGATATTAAGCAATATTAAGCGATTAAATCCTCCGCACCCCTCAGGCGATAAATAATGAACGGTCCCTAAGATATAAAGAAATACATGTCGCAAATAAACATAAATGGAAGAATATATCAATAGAGATATATACAGTAAAACGTCCTTTCCACGTACTTTTTGTATCATCTTTTTGTCTTGCCTTTCCATGATTTTAAATATGTCTATGTTTGCTTGTGTACTTCCTCTTACTTGTGTACAACTCTCCAAAAACATTGTATAGTAGTGAGGTCCGATTTAGAATCTCCGTAAACATTCTCACAAAGAAAACATCTAATAAGTACAATTATGTCAAATTCGTAAGATATGTCTTTCTTTTTGGTGAGCTGTATTGTGATTTAGTCTATTAGAGACGATTAATATACTTTATGACGGTCAATTCTTGGGTCAAACCCAAGTCTATCGAAAATTTTGTAACAGCGGTAACTATGGCAACTGTAACCTTCTAGATCGAAACTGTGCTATTGCGGGAACCTATATCAGTTTATTAGAGCTTTAATTGATACTTTTTTTAATTCTTGCTTTGCTAGAGTTTTTCATGTGCGCGTTCTTGAACGGCAGGCAACAATTAAGAAATACATGAACCAGGGATCAAAGCATTGCAATTTTATAGAAATTTCGAAGTTTCTTAACAGTAATTCTAGTTTAAACATCATTAAAACCTTTTTTTGCGCAAGTTGTCAGTTACTTAGAAATATTTGTACTGATCATGATATTTGATAATTTTGCGACTTATCTGATCAACGTTGATATAGGAACTTGATGTTTATTCAAAAGAATGTCACATGTATATGTTGGATCATATACTTATATCCCGCTAATACACAAACTGGTACGTGGAAGTTAAAAGCAATTACAGTATTGATGGTTTTGATTGGTCTTGAATTTTGTGATGATATTTTACACGCACGATGTCTTAATGGATGTTATTTTTTTTAATAATGCATGTTTTTTGTTATTATAACGTTTTTCGAAAATACTATATGATAATGAACATTGAAATTATAGAAACTTTCGATTTATTTAATCGAATTTTGTTTGTGCATGTATTCCAACTTGCAAAGCACACGAAGACTCAATCTGTTGTGTATTGAGGTGAAAAGTAATTAATTAAAACAGTAAGTTGACAAACTTGTTTACTTCCAAAACCCTACGTACAAAGACACACTAACGAAGCACATGGTGCATAATCGGGGGGTCCGAGCCCTGACTTTACAACGAGGCTAATATATAACACAATCTTTTGTAATACTATTATAATAGTACTATATTTCTTAAAACGCATTTGTAAAACTCAATGCTTTTTATGTATGTTATCATTGGAAGAAGAACTGTTGTAAATGGTCCACTAACATCATTGGTCGAGGTTCCAATAAGATGATAACATAAAATCGACAAGTATATTCACAGCATGTTTATTCAGTTTATGTGCATTGTATATTCTTTTGTTTGTTCTTTCGTCGGGTGTTTTTTTTGGTTTCTTTGTTTGTTGGTTCGTCGGTTGGTGGGTTCGTAGGTTGATGGGTTGGTGGGTTCGTCGGTTAGCTGGTTTGATATGAATCAATTTCACACGAAGTTGGTGAAAGTTGTCTGTAGTAAACTGCGTTCAATTGACCAACGTGCTATGTATCAATATGGAGGGTTAATGTGTAAAGTACGGAAAATTTGCTTTATTTAAATGTTCTTTGATCTAATATTGTATACTTTATTTGAAGCTTGTTTTAAAGAGTTGTCCCCAGTAAATGCAAAGAGTAGACCGCAGACAAACACAGGCTCAAACTGTTATTCACTGACCGTGATACCAAATCTGACAAGTTTAGTGGCAAAATGATGCAATGAAAGGACTGAAACAACAACTTCAAAGATCTGGTTTGTAGATGCTCCCTTCCTGGAAAAATGATTGTTATAACTATATGGTAACTACATTTTTTGATAAGTTTTCCCAATGCTGATAATTAATGAATCGATGAATCAATCAATCAATACCATTACATTTGCATAACTTTTTAAGCCAGTTCTTTTATATGAAACATGCATCTCTCTCACCTCTACTACGTTTAAAAAAATGAAGATTAAAAGAAAACTGTCTTAGTATAGCTATCACACAAAAAAATGTCTGGTTTTGCCAACTTCGGAAAATTCTGCAAAGTTCGAAGTGAAGTTCCCAACTTTGCCGCGAGGTTCGATAAGTTTAAGACAAAGTTTTAGTAAGTAAATTGTAACTCCATCTCTTCAACGAAGGTGACGTCTGCCCATTGAAATCTTATCTAATCAGATTGTCTCATTCACAACAATGCTATTCCAAAATATAAACAAACGGCAGCGCTGCATTGTGGATGAAAGTAGGACTTTAACATGCTTTAAAAATGAGTGTTTTTCACTTTTCCAAGTGACAAAAACTAACCCCAATAGCCCTTTTTTAAAGGTCATCAAGCTCAACAATAAAAAGGTTTCTATCCAAACCAATATATGCAGTTAATAGCGGAGCGGCCCGCGCAATCGGAGCACCATAATTAATAAAATATGGTAAAGGATAAAGCTCATTTGAAATTTTTAGTGGGCGCCAAAAACAATTTTTTTTGCAATTTTGGAAGTTTTCTACAAAATGTATTTCTACACTGGACAAAGAGCGTGCTAAGCTAAGCTGACGGTTTGAAGAAGTTTGACTGAGAAAGAGAAACAAAGACCGCGGCGTGTAAAAGAAAAATAATTAAAAGGCCGTTCGCGTAAAAGCGATCCGGTGACATTAACTTTGAGATTTAGATTTTGCTGATCTTTTGTGTAATGAAAGACTATTATATAGCTATAACAAAACCACAATTTAAATAATGTGTACTTTTTATTTTTTTGTGTTACGAATTTTTTTCCGTTACTACTTGCTGTGGCCTGTTTCGAGCATTTTCAGACTAAAATTTCATGCACATTTCAACGGCGGTATTTTTCGAAATAACCATTCCTGACCAAAACAAATGCCGGAACCAGTTAAATTGAGCCTTAATCGATAACCAGACATGATTTCAAACTCATTGAGCAAAAATCTAGGACGTTACAATATTTTCATTTCACCCATGTTACGCACAATTATCGAACACATGAAAATACATCAAACTCATGCTCGATTTTCTAGAAAATGGGGCATGCATTTGGAATTAAATTAGTACTGGAGAAACGTAGATACAATAGCAATTGTTAACAAAAAAAGAAACGTTGCGGCAACTATTTAACAAAACAGCTAGAGGCTCGTAAACTTACCTGAATTCGGGGTTTTTGATGTTTTGCCTTCATTTTGACAGTCTCGTTGAAATAACGGATTGCATCGAGATCCTTCATTAATGAGCCTAAAACCATTAATCATGAAAGGAAATGTTGTAAAAATGCACAGAAATTCTATTTTCAAGGACAAAGTATCAATTTTTGCAATTCAGTAACTTCGTCGTATATTCAACATTTGATCAGTTGTCAACTTTCCAGGTTTGTTATGTAGCGATTTCAAAACTTCTTCTCTTTTGGACAGTATTTCCAACATAATGAAAGCTAATTTATGATTCCAATAGTACAATCGATCAAGGACAAGTGCATATTTACAAAAGAAATGATCAGAAATTGACCTCAAATCGACCTTCGCGTGAACCCTCATTACACTTGACCGCTGACCAAAAAGAGATCTGGCTCATCTTAACACAGGTAGCCCACCTTTATTAGGCAATGTAAATTATTTAGAGAGACATATCGAAAATTAAAAATTCAAGTTAAAAATTGCATTAAAATACTATAGTTAATTATACTCAATTCTTATTCTTCTTTTTACTGAGCTATACATTTGTTTCGTTGATTATGTATGTAAAGGACGTTATATGCCGTAATATGCCATTTGTAATGCACATTTTATGCGAATAACTCAACTTTGACTTGATGAGCATATTTGATCCCCAGCAGTCCTTTCAGTGTTTACTTTAAGCAAAGGTAATGCCATATCCCGTGTACAATTAAGGCTGAACTCGCAGAAGAACAGATTTACGCTAACACGGGGCTCGTAGTTCTAGATAAAATCGCATCTCGACATCGTATCATTTTCTCATGGCGCAGCATGAAGAACTTCAGTGGAATTCTGCAATAATAGAAGAGATGAGCTTAGGTTTTCATAGGATACAATAGCTCTGTATGCATTCTCAACTCCTATTTCTTTCTGTGCGATGTTCTTTTTTGTTGTTGTTGTTGTTGGTTTTTGTTTGACCAAGTATATAACCGATCCATCCTATATATAAAACAGACATTTCAAAGCAATAACGCCGGCTTTTCATTATTTAGGATTGATTTCAGTTTTCATTTAGCAATTTGCAGCATATTGGCAGCTTAAATTTTATGTAAAATTGATGTCATTCAGATCTCAACGGTGAGAATTTTTGCTTTTATATATGTCCTTAAAAGGCAGTAGCTTTTTAAAACATTCTAGTATTTTTTACATTTGAAGATCAATTAATAAAGCATTATTCAACGTTATTTTGTTTTGAATTGCGCGCACTTATTTCTAATGAACATACCTTATTACTTATCAATGCTCTGGCAAAAAAAAAAAAAAAAAAAAAAAAAAAAAAAAAAAACGAAGCCCGTGATACCCCCTACTTTTATTACGTAGTCTGAACGGTCTAATGATGTAGCTTGCAGATGTTCAATTTAAACCAAACTCGTAGACGTAGCCATTTTTCCCCTTTGATGGGCTTAAAGTGTACTTACAGATAAAAAAAACTTGAGATGTAGAGCAAAGTTGTTCTCTTAAAACAATCTAATTTGTAATCAACGAAATTATAGAAAATTTTATGAAAATGAAAGTAAAAAAACAAAAAAAAACATTTTCGCAGTCCACATGGCAGTCATCGCCTCAATGCATTTTATTGTCAACAATGCATTTCGGTCTTGGAATGCAGTATTCGGTATTCAGTATTAGGTACTCAGTATGCAGTACTCAGAAAAAATTCAAGGACAACCTTTTGTGAAATAGTTATATACTTAGTTCACAAATCATACAAATAAAGAACAGCGCATAGATAATTATAGGAGATGCGAATTAATATGCTGAGCTATTGTATCCTTTAATAACCCAAGCGAGTCATCTCTTTTAATTTGTGATTGCAGAATTCCAAGTTCGTCATGCGACGAGATAAGAAAATGCTACGATGTCGAGCATGCGATTTCATCAAACACTACGAACGCCGTGCTAACGCACGCAAATCTGTTCTTCTGCAAGCAATTCAGCCTTAGAGACTGTTTAAGGTGGCTCGACACAGTTTCGGAAAGCTACAACTAGGCTCTGCAAAATTACAAATAGATTATGAAATCGTTCAACTTGACAATGTTCCTCTATCTATATTGAAAAGATTTTTTCATGAAAGTTCACCTAATAAGTGAAGTTTAAAATGATGGGTATTTTGGGCAGATTCTCATTAATATTCATGAGTTATGGGGAATTCCTGAAAAACGGATTTCGAGTTTTATCTCCGAAATTCGCCCATAGATTTTTGTCAAACTTTCATATGTCACAATATGAGTAATTTCCGAACTGGCAACGGAGTTTCAACAATTTAAATCTGGGAATGTTTGAGAAATTATGCTTCAAAGTTTATTTTGGTTTTTCGGACTCCGTTCAATGTACAACAAAAAAAGAGGCGTAGAAAAATAACGGTTTATGTAATCATTTAAAGTTTTTACACAAGCAATGACCCATGTCTCAGGTTTATTGTAAGCAAATTTGAAAGCGTTAGCTTAAATAGTCTTTAAACTACGGCTCTACGGCTAAAAAGTATATTTTACGACAACATTTGTAAATCCAACATTTTTAGTAAAGTCCGCGTTTCTCCAAAACTGGTCCATAGATTTTTATAAAACTTTCTCAAGTTCGAATTCAACCTATTCACAACAAAATACATTCCTTTTCATCTGAGTGAGGACTTTCTAGGTAGCGAAAAATCAAGGATAAATACTGATAACTCAACGGACTCGGCTTTTGTCCCGCACATGTCCCGAGCTGAGTAAAATCTTAATAAATTTACATAACGTCACGGTCACGCAGTCGTTGTCTGCAGCAAACAAAATAACACATGGGCGACAAACGGCAGTGAAAGAAAAAATGAGGATTTTACTTGCAAATATCTTTATTTCCTTTTTTGAGGGAATAGATTAGCTTTTACGCACTTTTTGTAAATAAAAAAGCTGCTTGGATGCGATTTGACAGCGACTGCGTGACCGTGACATTATGTAAATTTATTAAGATTTTACTCAGCTCGGGACATGTGCGGGACAAATGCCGAGTCCGTTGAGTTATCAGTATTTATCCTTGATTTTTCGCTACTTAGAAAGTCCTCACTCAGATGAAAAGGAATGTATTTTGTTGTGAATAGGTTGAATTCGAACTTGAGAAAGTTTTATAAAAATCTATGGACCAATTTTGGAGAAACGCGGATTTTACGAAAAATGTTGGATTTACAAATGTTGTCATAAAATATACTTTTTAGCCGTAGGGCCGTAGTTTAAAGACTATTTAAGCTAACGCTTTCAAATTTGCTTACTATAAACCTGCGACATGGGTCATTGTTTGTGTAAAAACTTTAAATGATTACATAAACCGTTATTTTTCTACGCCTTAATTTTTGTTGTACATTGAACGGAAACCAAAACAAACTTTGAAGCATAATTTCTCAAAAATTCCCAGATTTAAATTGTTGAAACTCCGTTGCCAGTTCGGAAATTACTCATATTGTGACATATGAAAGTTTGACAAAAATCTATGGGCGAATTTCGGAGATAAAACTCGAAACCCGTTTTTCAGGAATTCCCCATAACTCATGAATATTAATGAGAATCTTTCCAAAATACCCATCATTTTAAACTTCACTTATTAGGTGAACTTTCATGAAAAAATCTTTTCAATATAGATAGAGGAACATTGTCAAGTTGAACGATTTCATAATCTATTTGTAATTTTGCAGAGCCTAGTTGTAGCTTTCCAAACCTGTGTCGAGCCACCTTAAACCGGGCTGGCGCGCCTCATATAACAGCTCCTTAATTGTGCACGGGATATGGCATTAACATACTGCTAAAAGTAAGCTTAGAGCTACCGGTAAAAAACGGTAAAAAGTATCGGGTATCTTTAAAAATGTTGAAGTTGCAGTCAAGATTCATATTAAACAAAATATACTATGATCTTCATCAGTTGTTACAGTTGAAAATTGTATTGCGCGAGATAATATAAAAAATGCAGAGTATGGTCGAAACGTCTTATTACTTATCACAATAAGTCAAAAAACTTCACATATTTTTATACTTAGGTAAGTATTGATCGGGTATGCTCATCAAGAGTTTTCAAAAATACCCGGGCAATACATTTTAGGCTAGTGGCACACAAAACGTTATTTACATACATAATCAACAAATCAAACGTGTAGTTTAGTCAAAGTTTAGCGAAATATACAGATAGTACAATCAACTGTAGTAGATATTTTAATGAATTTTTAATTTTTCATATTTCTCTATAATAATTTACATTATATATCATATAATTATCTATAAAACACCAATATTTCTTCTTTTCGAAAAACTGATATTCTCACATGGAAAATAACATGTTATTTTTACATGTGAAAATAACGTTACTATGGTTACGCCTTGAGTGTGCTTCAAAATCTTATGAAGTCTATTTTATGGATAATTATAGTGATAAACTAAATATTATATGGCCGCGAGAAGATACGATATATTTTCTCGTGTAAAAAATATCTCACTCGAAGCTCCATGCACACATGTAACATCCTTTATTTGTCTAATAAAGGTGGGCTACCTGTGTTAAGATGAGCCAGATCTCTTTTTGGTCAGCGGTCAAGTGTAAACATGAGGGTTCGCGCGAAGGTCGATTTGAGGTCAATTTCTGATCATTTCTTTTGTAAATATGCACTTGTCCTTGAGCGATTGTGCTATTGAAATCATAAATTAGCTTTCATTATGTTGGAAATACTGTCCAAAAGAGAAGAAGTTTTGAAATCGCTACATAACAAACTGCGAAAGTTGACAACTGATCCAGGTGAGAAATGTTGAATATACGACGAAGTTAATTGCAAAATATGACACTTTTTCCTTGAAAATAGAATTTCTGTGCATTTTTACAACATTTCCTTTCATGATTAATGGTTTTAGGCTCATTAACGAAGGATCTCGATGCAATCCGTTATTTAAACGAGACTGTCAAAATGAAGGCAAAACATCAAAAACACCGAATTCAGGTAAGTTTACGAGCCTCTAGCTGTTTTGTTAAATAGTTGTCGCAAGGTTTCTTTTTTTGTTAACAATTGCTATTGTATCTATGTTTCTCCAGTACTAATTTAATTCCAAATGCATGCCCCACTTTCTAGATAATCGAGCATGAGTTTGATGTATTTTCATGTGTTCGATAATTGTGCGTAACATGGGTGAAATGAAAATATTGTAACGTCCTAGATTTTTGGTCAATGAGTTTGAAATCATGTTTGGTTATCGATTAAGACTCAATTTGACTTGTTCTGGCATTTGTTTTGGTCAGGAATGGTTATTTCAAAAAATACCGCCGTTGACATTTGCATGAAATTTTAGCTTCGAAAATGCTCGAAACAGGCCACAGCAAGTAGTAACGGAAAAAAATTCGTAACACAAAAAATTCAAAATAAACATTATTCAAATTGTGGTTTTGTTATAGGTATATAATAGTCTTTCATTGCACAAAAGATCAGCAAAATCTAAATCTCAAAGTTAATGTCACCGGACCGCTTTTACGCGGACGGCCTTTTAATTACGATATAACGTTCTCAAACTCATTAATAATTCATAACTTTTTTAACCAGTAGCATCTGCATATTTGAGTCACGTGCAAAGTTTGGATACCGCGATCCAACATCGTCATGCAAATTAGATCCAACGTCCTAGGATTTTGATAATTTTAAATGATAGTTTGAGAAGTTAGATCAAAAACTCGTGCTTCGTGTTTCAGCACGGGACCCAAACACCTCAAAGGTGCTAAAAGCACTTGGCCTACGGCCTCGTGCTTTCATCACCTTCTCGGTATTTGGATCCCGTGATGAAACACTCGCACTCGTATTTGATCTATTATATGAAAAGCTTCAAAATGTTTTCACTGACAAAATGGGTCGCTGGTGGCACTGTTCATAACTATTCAAATGTGAAGTCATGCAGAGCTGTTAAAAATTTATTTGATACTTCATTTAATAGTCATTCAAAGCTGGAGATTTTACAAGTTGTATTTTTTAGAAGAGTTTACTTGACAAGTTTGTCAGTGATGGTAAAAAAGGCCGTATTCAACATGGATTCTTCGTGGCGTTTTTCAATCATTACTTATCGACTAATCTACTTAAGTAAAATCAACGGCGACAAAAAGTTCATAAAAACAAAAACAAAACAAATATGCGCTACATTTGCAGCATTTCAAAAGAGGTGAACAGCAAGACGAAAAAAATAAAGAAAAATATAGAGTCCCGCGCAAAAAAAGATTGTAAGTTTTGGCTGGTTGTAGAATAATTTTCGAAGACTCATTGTGTTATTCTTATGTTGCCTTTTGGCAGGATTTTTAGCGGTACATTGCTCGCGGGCACACCTTTCAAGCGTTGTTGTTTTTCTAAAGTGGTCAGGACCCTTTAGCTGACCTTCGTTAATGACCCCTAAATGTGTTTGTAGGGAAGTCGTCATTGGAGGCTGTGGTATCTAATTCACTATGAATTCGAAAACCTCATCTATGTGTGCTTAGAAAATGATAACACCCACCAGGCTAATCAACGATCAGTATTTCGATGCTCTATATTCCATAGAAAAACTAAAGGTGTCAAGTGGGGTGGGCTTTCAAGCACAGGAAAATTGTGGGGTAAAGAAAGCGTGGAATTTTGTAGCTAATTAGTATTCTCTACATAGAGCAAGTAGAACATACCAATGATTTCTTTTGAATTCTCATTAGTATGCTCTATATAAAGAATTATAATCAGATATAAAACTCCACGCATGAGGTACAGGTACAACAACTAACTTCAACAATTTCGATAATTTATTTAATACTATTTTGTTGAGAAATACTAGTTGATATTACAATTCTCACTACTCATCTAACGTTTTTTTTATTTCACTGCTTCAAGTGATCTAGGTCAATACAAAAATGAGGCAAATAGCTAAATTAAACGAAATAACTTCTTTAAACAAACTGATATAATATTGGGTTGCATGTGACGTCATCAAAACACTAAAACTTGAAATATCAATTGCAGAAAGCTGATATTTTAATAAATTTGTCGATACTTTAGGCGAATTTATTTAGAGTTTCAGCGTCTTTCGTTTTTTAATTGTAGAGATATCGGATGGTAAATAGTGATCACGCAATCTTGTCGCGCAAATGTATTCGAAATTGCCCCTAATCATTTAATTTTGATTGTAATGTGTTATGATTATTGATCTGATAGTTATTTTGACTTACATTTAACAGCAATTTTGAAATTTGAGTGTTGTACACCAACATGGCGGCACCATACACCATAAAATGCCGGAAATTGAATTCTTTGCACTAAAAAAAAAAAGTTATGTGAAATTTGTCAGAAATGTATTGTTTTAACTATATTTTACAATGAAACTATTGAAATTCTAATGAAGTTCTTATTTAGGCATGTTTTTTTTTCGATGAAGTCAGTGCAACCCACCTATACAATATACATATACTATGTTCATCATATATCTTGAAAATCAACCTTTTAAATACATACATAAATATACTTAATTGTTGTATCATAATTTTGTAAGATTTTAGTAATCCATTTATTTGCGACGAAATTGAAGTTACATTTTTTATTCGGCTTTCAAACGCTATAGAGACATTTTTGTTATAATCTACTGAATAAGCATTTTCTCCACACTATTGGCCGTGATTGTACAATGTTTATACCAGCAGACCTGATTTAGTCTTCCATATCGTTTTTGAGACTATTAGTTTGTTTATCAAGAATTGAGAATGAATTACTCATATCTGGAACAACCAAGAACAACTCTTTTAAAGCTCTTAAAAGAGCTTTTGCATGGCTACTGATTACGAATCTATAAAACAACTCAAGTTTAATCAAATGGCAATCAGTTGTATTACATAAGCTTTGAAGAATTTGCCAGCCTTTGTTTACTTGTTTTTGCACGAGAGCGTAACCTTGCTGATGAGCGGACTCTTTGGAAAAGATTGAATAGTTTCATAATAAATTATATTCTTGCTAAACAAGCTATTATTGATGCGGTAGGCGTCACAAGGATTCAATGCAGCAATTAATAGTACAATGCAAATATAGGTTTCTAGATTTTATGAAAGTTATCATATTGTACGAGATCCTGAAGAAGACAACTTCTCGAGCTTGGACCAAAGTGAAAAGATGAGCGGATTTCTTATTTTCTTGATGTTTCTCTTTTATGTATCAGCTGAAGAAGTAAGTAATAGAATCGTTTTCAACGTACTCGACTTTGATTTGAAATTGCAGTAGCTTCATTCAGTGTCAAACAACAATCGCCAGTGAAAAAAAAGTGCCAAAAATGACTTTTCTTAGTTTGAAATGAAATATTGCTTATCTTCATAGTTGTTATGTAATAGTATAGAATACATTCAGAAAAATGTCATCAATGACTCATACGGGGAAAACGTTACAGTCTCAAAGGTATTGGCAACTCTCCACCCAACAGTTCTTATAACTCAATTTTGAGTTAAAAGGCTAACAGGATGCATGTCAAGTGGAAAGTGGTTTTGAGTTGTGCACATCTTTAACTTGAAATCTTATTTCCGAAAGAAGGTTATTATAAAATAACATAAAGATATATCCCAATGTGTTTTACATCATATGAAATGTGATTTGATAAGTTCAGCAGCCATTGAAGGATTTTGTAAGTAAGAGAAAAATACTGGAAACGGAGGCAATAAGCTCATTACTTAAGTTCGGGGTATCTGACATATTCCATGATTACAGAGGTTTTCAAAGAGAGGTCCTTTATTAATAGTATTGTTAGAGCTTTCGTGTTCGGTCAAAAATATATATGGATAAAAACACAATAATAAAAAAGTAATCAGACAAACAAATGAATTTATAGATAGGCATATAATCAAACATAAAAAAATATAAAAATATAGCAAACAAATGAACAATTTCCATGATTAAATAAATGAATGAATCATCGAACATGAATGTTTAAAAAAAGATGACTTCGAATGATATTATAAATGAAAAAAGATAGGTGCCCGTATTGGTTTGCAAGATATTTTGAGAAATATCCTCAAAATTCAATCATATAAAGGCTTTACTGGGGCGAGTTTAAAGAAATTTGTAATTATTCGCTTTAATCTAAGTGTTTGTCAGACATAACGTATTCAGAGTTTGTATTTATTGATGATAAGAAATGTATATCTCTTAAATTCGAAATATGCGCAGAACTATGCACAGTGCAAAACTATGGAATTACCTTAAATACGTTATCGGATTAAAAGAATTCAGTTCTAACAAAGATGTTCACATGACAACGACTTGATATCCAAATGAAGGTTGCACTTTGGTTGCACATATCAAACCGTTTGAAGAGCGTACGTCGCTGTCCGAAACCGACTGTTTTAAATTAACAATAGAAAGTCATCGCCAGAGGAATCAATTGCATGTGAGTCGAAGACATTTTGTGAAAAAGAAGTGAGACTAAATAGCGTAAATCATTGGTGTTTCGAAATTGTGTCTTTCAAATTGCAAAGGACTTTGGTATTTAGTAAGTCAAGTCTAGTACTATTTATTTGTTTTTGTTGGCTGACTAACTGACTGTTTATAGAGTGCACGCACTAAAAGTGTGCAACAGTTCGCACTTATTAAACAAAAGAAAACAGTAGAATTAGCATAAAATAGCACTATTTAGCGGTATTTATGTTGCACACTTTTAGTGCGTGCACTCTACTGAAAGTTTCTACTTCTGAGAATTATAGTACACGTACTAAAAGTGTGAAACATAAATACCACTAAATAGTGCTATTTTATGCTAATTCTATTGTTTTCTTTTGTTTAATTAGTGCTATTTACTACTAAATGGTAATAATAATTTCACAGATTTAATGTTTGCACTCTAAGACATTTATCAGCTGACTAAAGATATTTGTTTGTTTGAGGAAACAACTAAAATTTCATTAAGAGAATTGTCTATAATAAGAAAGTAACCATAATACAATAATATAAACGATTTCCGAGGTTAAGGGTTGGAATAAACATCCTCTAGACCCCTTAAATTTTGTTGGAATGCAGCTCAACTTGGAGGACAAAACAATGGATTGCAGCTCCCAAGATAGAGAGCAAGAATCTTTTGTTTCGACCTCCAGATTGAGCTGCTTTGATGTCACATGCAAGGGAGCTATTAAGGGGTATTATAACTTTATTGGTTTATGTTATTCTGTTTTAGGTACAGCAGACTCCAGGTTAGTTGAAATTACTATTATTTATTGATTACTTGCTATAAAACTCGAAGACTTGTATCCTGTTATTGAACATCATTATATAGTCGTTCTTAAGAAATTTAAAAAAGTAAATATATTACAAAATAAAGGATTTTCAATTTTTTATTCGCCGAAAATCCATTGTAAATTTAAAGAACTAGTTCAGTTTCTCATAATTTTGAAAAAAATTGGGGTTAGCGTGCATTTTGATTAGTTATACGCCATCAAATAGAGTGATTTTCATATGATCGTGAAAGAATAAGCAAACTAATAGCTAGTAGTAAACGCTAAAGCCATTGTTTTCTTTTATTCTTTATCAACTTCTACGAACTAATTAAGGTAATTCCGTAGTAATACAACTAGCCATAGAATTTTGATAAAACTTACTACGGTAAAACATTTTGAGTTTCATTAAAAATATAAAATAAAAAAATGGGGTCACCGTATTTGATTTCGCGACAAAAATTTTAAAAGTATACCCACTTTTGTCAATTTAGCGTCTAACAGTCGAAAATGGGCATCATTCATAAAAGTATCTCTTGACTGAGATTGGTCAATACCAAATATGTTTAATGTGCTGAAATGGGTTCCTTATACATTGGGCTATCGATATAAAGCAAAAGATTTGCACTAAAATACAACAGCAAAGAGAGCTAAAGCAAAATTAACAAAATGTTCGAAATTTTACGGGCCTCATCGATGCTTTGAACGAAACACTTTTCAAAATATCGAAAAATCTAGCCATAGAATTTTGTCATCGACCATATATGTTTTAGAAAAAACATGATTTCAAATGATATAATGGAATAAAAAAGATAGGTGCCCGTATTGGTTTGCGAGATATTTTGAGAAATATCCTCAAAATTCAATAATAGCAAGACATTTCCGAGTATGGACTGGGGCGAGTTTAAAGAAATTTATAATTTTTCGCTTGAAAATGTGAAAACTGTTCGTTTTCTTACGTTAAATTGTTTCTCAGACACAACTCTGTATTTATTGATGATAAGAAATGTAAACATCTTAAATTAGACATATGCGCAGAACTGTGTTCACAGTCAAATAATAAGTCTGTTACAAATTATTAGGCAATTAATGAATTGGAATAAAAAGTCATAAATTATAACATAACGTCATATTCTCTTTTAAGTAACAACAAACACAATATAAATGTCTTAAGGGTATCTCCAAAGGTAATAAAATTGAAAGAACTTTTTTGGAGCAGTTAAATGCACTAAATAATGACATTTTCAAATAAGCTATCTTAACATGGCTAGAAAAGTCAAGTCTTTGAGCTCTCGATAGTCAGCTGCTTTACCCCATCGAGGTGTTTGCTCTATCCAAAAAAATGTATGCCGAACGTGTGTTTTTTTTTTTTTTCACAAATATTTCATAAACTGCGATACTTTTTGGGAGCTGTTGTACTTCACACATGGCATCATGTCAACATGGAAAGATGGATGTATTTTGAATCCAATAAGAAATCACCAATATTTCTATGATCTTTCACTTCTGAATTTTACAAAAACAGACCAAATGAAAGATTGTATATTCTTTTATCACACAGATAAATGAAAAATAGGGGTAGCAGTGCATTTTATAATTATAAAGACATTCGTTATAAACGAAATTTTTCAACAAATTTTGAAAGGTGCTAAAAAGACCCTGCTCCTCCCCGAACAATGACACCCCTGAATTTAAAGATTGCTGAGGTTTAGTGATCATATAAAAATCACTTATAGCTGTTTTATGAATAAAAGTGCATTTTTCAAGTCAGTTTGCAAAGATTAAATGATTTTTAATTTCTAGAATGTAAAAACTACAAAGTCTTGAGCTCTCGGGATAGATCCGTGAATGTTCCCCAAGAGAGAGGTTTCAAATGTGACAAATGGGACAACATCAAGGGATGGTATCGTTTCACCGGTGAAGCAGGCAATTCAATAGCGATTAAATGTCCAGCTATCAAACACTGTGGTGCTCGTGCCCCTGGTTGGATGAACGGATCTCATCCTACACAAGAAGAGGGAATTGTCTCTCGTAAAGTATGTTATCACTGGTCGAATAAATGCTGTATACTGTCCAATAACATTCGTGTACGTAACTGTGGCAACTTTTACGTGTACGAACTGGATACGACGCCCGATTGTAGTCTTCGTTATTGTGGCAACGGAAAAGGTAAAAACTATTGGCCGAGAGTCAAAAAAGCAACTTATATGAACACAATATAAATTTCTTATTGTCTGTATTATTTGTTGTCTGTTTATCTGTTCGTTCGTTTGTTGGTTGGTTGGTTGGTTGGTTGGATTGTTAGTTCATTTCTCTGTCTTTTAATTTGTTCGCTCGTTCGTTCTTACGTACACCTGACCATTGCAGTTCGCTCGCTCGTTTGTTAGTTAGTTCAATTTTATGTTCAAAATATAAAGATCACGAAAGGTCTTTACACACAAGACGAATGGATTAGCACTGACAATAATATACGGGTTTCTCGTACAAAATGTACGCTGTTAATCGATATCGACCGCATTGGAAGCACGAATAGATTTAATATACTTTAGGGATTTACCTCGACAAAATAACTCCTTTTAAAGGAATATGGCCCAGAAACATTGTAATAATACAATTCTTCGCATATTCCTTGTTCAGCATAGCGGCAAAAGGAGACAGACACTTTCAATTTTAAGGTAAAATTGTACGTTGAAATCCACATAGCATTGATATGAGATTCATTGGATAAGATTTATCGTTTAACTCCCAAGGAGAAATTTACCCGGCAAGTACTCCAACTCTACAATAAAGTAGCTTTATTTGCAAATATTTTTTTTTGTACAAACATTTCTTTATCAGAGCAGAGGTCATTTTGTTTGAAGTAATTGACGCGTGCGCAGTAACATATGACCGGCATTCTATCCCATGATTTCGATAGTAATGTATTGATGTCGTCATCGTGCTTTGAATGATTCGTGATAACAGCTGAATTGCTTTTCCTGCTAGTTTCTAATTTCATTTTTATTTGTTTTTAATAGAAAACCATTGTGCTAAAGATCCTTGTAAACATGGTGGTAAATGTGTAAACAGCGGGGAAAGTTACAACTGTCAATGTCCAGCTGGCTTTGTGGGAAAAAACTGTGAAAAGCTTGGTAAGAATCGATAAACACTCTACTACGCTGTTGTATTTTTTTACATGATATTTTAGTGCAGTTTGGGTACTTTGAAAATATTTATTGCAGAGTCTTACGGTTTTTGTATGTTTTTAGAGTTTTTTATATCTGATAATCTTCTATCCTTCCATTTTATCAGATCTCGTGCAATGTCATTGTCATTGTCTATAACGGTTCTTTCATCTAACATAAACAGCTTGCTTAGATGGAGTTGTCCCCGGTAAATGTAAAGAGTCCGCCGCAGTCAAAAACAGTCTCAACCTGCTATTCACAGACCGCGATCTCACATCAGACAAGTTTAGTGGCAAAATGACACAATGGAAGGACTGGAACAGCTACCTAAAAGATCTGGTTTGTAGATGCTCCAAAGCTGCAAAACGAGATGGTTATACGCATATTGCAATTGAATTCTATGGTAAGTTTACAGTTTATGCATCCCCCGGGGGAAAACGATCGGGGATGCTCGTCGTATCTTTTAGGGATAAAATTAAGCGATTTGGTATCTTTTAGGGTTTAAAATATAAAATGTGCCTAATTCTCACTTTTTGGTATGTTTCAGGGGTTGAATAGCACTGAAAATCCTGATTTGATTATCTTTTGAAGATAAAAAAATTGTGAAGCCACACCCTTTTGAAAAGCGTCAGGTATCTTTTAGGGCTATTTTTGAAATCTTTGAATTACGACGAGCATGCCCGAACGTTATTCCCCAGTGCCCCCCCCCCCCCTCCCCCTCCGGGGTGCATCCATTCATCATTACTTTTACATAAAAGCAAAGTTACTTCCAAACTGTACTATGAATAATATGGCAATACGCTATTTGGATATTATCAGTAACTATTATTTTCACGGAAGCATATATAACCCTTACACCTTTATTATTATGAAAGTAGAAAACTTGAAATCACTCTTAGGTATAGGATCAAGCTTTTTATTAATTTTAACCATGTTTCGGCAGTCCTGCTGCCATCATCAGTAATAAAGGATACAAGTAAATTGGTACTATAATATAACATGGACATAAATCTCCATAAATGTCCATATTATATTATAGTACCAATTCACTTGTATTCTTTATTACTGATGATGGCAGCAGGACTGCCGAAACATGTTTAAAATAAAAAAGCTTGATCCTATGTATAAATAATACGATGGAACGACGGAAATACGTTTTTTTTGCAAGGGGAATGTTGGGGCACTAATAAATCAATCGGTAGCAATGTCAAAGACTCAAAGGACTGTTATGGGAATGACTACAAAGAATGTAATGGAGATTCCTTCTGTGCAGGTGGTAAAAACACGGTGTATACGTACTCTCTTGGTGAGTTTTCTATTTAATAAGTGTATAATATTGTGCATGGACTCCTTCAGTAAAGGACTTCATTGTCACTTACAACATTCTGAGCTTTTGCTTTCTTGCATTTCATTGAACGTACGTACGGAACAAAGTCAAACTTCATGTGGGTCTTTAACCGTTCTATGCAATTCTAACTTCTTTTGAACAAATAGGCATTTAGTGGAATCCAGAATCCGTATGCTTCGAATCCGAAATCCGAATTCTCAAAATCCGTAATCCTCTTTTTGGGATCCGCAATCTGAACCATTGCTGGCTTCCATAAGGTGGGGAGAATTGTTTCATATTGGTCCTATTAACTACATTTCAAAGGACTTGTTATTGTTTATCATTGCTCGAAATTTTGATATTATCTTGTTTTATTACGTCTGATTGTTTTTTTATTTATTATTATTTTATAGCCTAGTAAAGCCCATCAACGGACTCCGTTAATATCCAGAATGGCACAAGATAGTTAAGATAGATAAGCTAATAAAAAGAGTGATTGAACCAAAGAATACGTGTATTTTATTTAGATATTTTAGCATAAAGACCCGTGGGGACCCCGCGGATAAATGATCGGGGATGCTCGTCTGTGTTTTTCAAAAATACCCCTAAAAGACACCGAACAATTTTCAAAAGGCCGTGGCTTCACAAATTTTTCATCTCTAAAAGATCAGTCCGGTTTATAACTAGATTTGGAAATGTTTTGTAAACAGTGCTTCAACCTAATCGGAGAGAGCCTTGCATTAAATTTCATGGCAAACATCAATCAACACCACTCAACATGACTGAGATTTACATCAAATACATGATTGAATTACATAGTTTAAAGGCCTGAACACACTAGGCGACAGGTCGCAGCGACTTGTCCTCGCGACATGTCGCTTTAGGGTGCACTGGTTCAACAATTCCAACCGGTTGGATTTCATATGGCAAGTCGCAGCAACAAAATTCTGTCGCGGCGACAACAATTTTCGCCAATAAATGTTAGTACACACGGGAGGAAATTGTCGATGCGACTTGTCGCCTAGTGTGTGCCGGCCTTAATGGTCAAGAAAGCTATTTTACTCCGTGTGATACATTTATTTCCAGTATTGATCGTTACATATATAAATCACAAGTTTACATATCAACATCATCTGTTCTTACAATTTATAGTTGTTGCGGTCCTCGCTCAATTTCATTATTGACCTCTCGCAATAATTGTTTCATAATTCTGCCTATAATTCATGTTTGTAAGTCTTACTGCACAATCAAATAATCTCTTATTTTTTTCCTTTCTTGATTTTTTTCTAACATCTTCGTACAGTCACAAACAGAATTCATAACATCTTAACAAGTGCTAAAAAGATACCAAAAAGTGAGAACTTGGCAAATTTTATATTTAAAAAAATATATAAAAACCCTAAAGGAGACCAAATCGCCAAGTTTACCCCTAAAAGATACGACGTGCATCCCTGATCGTTCACTCCCGATGTACCATCACCCCTCGGGCAAAAAAAGTAAACTCTTGTCCTACGAGCGTTTTTCCATTCTTCTTCAACACCTTTTTTACAAAACGTTGTCTTGGGGAGAGACTGAAAATGCCTGTTTGGAATTTCTCATTGCATGCTTGGAGCGAGTCAGTCTTGAAGTTATTTCCGATAGACATGTACCCGGCAAAATAACACGACCATTATGCTTAAAAACGCTAAAATTTCGCTACATTTCGCACTGAATGACTTGGCGAAACTTTGGTTTCTGTTCGTTAGGATTTCTGTGTTTTCTCGGCCTTCCTATGAATACCAGGGTACTAAGCTGAAATCAAAATTAAAAACAGCTTGAATTGTGACCTGGTTACAATCTCAACAGGTTATCGTAATTTTCCGGACTTCACGACTTCATTTAAATGCTTACACGGATGGACAAATGAAGAGTTGTTCAACAGAATTATTTTTAAGAACAGAAAGGAGACGTTTTCCTTATCAGAATATGAAGTTATAGTAGATGATAGTTTGGGTTACACTATTATAAGATGTGGTTGGCTGTCGAAGAGATGCGACAGACCAACATCCTTGTTCTTCCAAGAACATTAGGGGATTACCGAGAGAAAGAGAAAGTTGTTCAAAGCTGAAATCTCAAACTGACAGCTACTTTAACACTCAGAGGTATTGTGTACTTCTGTTTGACGGATGAATTCAAGATTCAAGCAAACCTTGTCTTTGACAACAACACAAAAAACATGGTCTGTCCGTACGCATGCCACCTTTTTTTCGTAGTTTAAAAATGAAAAAAAAAAATACACAAACGATGGACTTTTTATAAGTCGTGCCTTCCTACGGAAGTCCGAGAAATTAATATTCTCACTAATTATCTAACGTTTTTTTTTATTTCACTCCTTCAAGTGGTCTTGATCAATGCAAAAATGAGGCAAATAGTTGAATTAACGAAATAACGTTCTTACACAAACTGATATATACCATATACATATGCTATGTTCATCATATATCTTTAAAATCAACCTTGTAAATACATGTATAAACATACTTAGATGTTTTATCATAATTTTGTAAGACTTTTATTTAGTAATCCATTTATTTGCGACGAAAATGAAGTTCCACTTTTTATTCGACTTTCAAACGCTATAGAGACATTTTGTCATAATCTACTGAATAAGCATTTTCTCCACAATATTGGCCGTGATTGTACAATGTTTATACCAGCAGACCTGATTTAGTTTTCCATATCGTTTTTGAGACTATTAGTTTGTTTATCAAAAATTCAGAATGAATAATTCATATCTGGAACAATCAACATAAACAACTCTTTAAGAGCTTTTGCATGGCTACTGATTACGATTCTATAAAACTCTTTCAATCCAATGCCAATCAGTTTTATCAGATAAGCTTTTTTTTTTTTTTTTCGTTTTTTCGTTTTTACAAAAGACCGTAACCTTGTTGATAAGACTCTTTGGAAAATACTGAACAGTTTCATTATTAGAGATATGTATATTCTTGCTAAATTTTAGTAACGTTTTAAAACATTTCAAACAAAAAAAACAAGCGATTTTGTATGGGGAAATGATATTAGATGGATATAAATTTTCACTCGTAGCTATATACATACATGAAGACAGTTTTAGCATTCCCACGTGTCTTTTATGCTTAATTCGTGATAGGTCTTCTAAATTATTAGGAACCCTGAACTTGCCAGTAGATAAGATAAGTTTGAAAAGAGAGTAATTTTGCTGATCAGGCTCTTTAGAAAACGTCCTCAACGTTTATCAATAGTTTTAATTGCAACATTCTTGCTCAATTCGATCGTTGCTCGATACATATCTGCATGAATTCCGCCTTCTCTTTGGCCTATGTGATTTATCTGGTTGTTTTGCTAAACATTTGTTATACCTTGAACGGGTGCTATCTCGATAAGTTCGCGGAACAACCCGTTCCGGAAACGTTTGTTGTGCATATGTTTGTGGTTTGAGCGTATCTAGGAATGAATTTGAAGTCATATTGATCTCTTGAGATCACAAACAGCAAACAAAAGCAAGCACAATGCAAGACTCTTCTTCATAATGATGGGTAATATGACAGGGGTGGTGTGGGGAGATTTGCCGAAAAAGCTACATTTTGTGACTGAAAACGAATAAAAACACGACAAAAACAGCCAAATTGCATTTTTGTATGTTATGAGACTGAAAAGAATCACTTGTATTTGGTCACGTGTAAGCAGACTCTACAAACGTGTTTTTGATGTGTAATTCTTGGCAGTATCTTTTAAATCATTTGCACGCAATTAGATGAAATCAAGCTGTTATTGATGCGGTAGGTGTCACAATGATTCAATGCAGCAATTATTAATACAATACAAATATAGGACTCTAGATATTCTGAAAGTTATCATTTTGTACAAGATCCTGAAGAAGACAACTTCTCGAACTAGGGCAAAAGTGAAAAGATGATCAGATTTCTTATTTTCTTGATGTTTCTCTTCTGTGTCGCAGCAGAGCAGGTAGGTTATCAGTTAAAGTAGTTTCTAAAGTACACGACTTTGATTTGAAATTGCAGTAGCTTGAGTTGTACAAAGAGTAAACTTAGTGATCAAATCTTATTTTCAATTATTGTGTTTTAATTCACCATTTTAAGATTTGGCATTGTTGACCAAAATCTAATGTGAAAAAATACACAGTAACTCCAACGAACGGCAGTAATAAGCAAGTTGTTTATCAAGTATTTAATTCGTAATACTGCTGCTCGTTTTCTTCTAAAGAACATACGAAATACCATCTCGATTGAGTGCCGCCGTCAATAAGAATTACCTGAAACTGATAATGGCGATTCTGCACTCTTGAATTTCAGCTGTTAACTAGCTAGATAAAAACACATGCTGAATTGTCCTTAAACCGGCTGTTTTACCCTTTTCATCATTACATAGTGAGGAAATACCATTGCTCTGGTAATGTTACATTTTTGAGTAATAACTTTGTTCGTCTTTGCACAAAACTCAAGGCAGGAGTGATTTGGGATTTCCTTAAGCTACACGAATTGGCCGACACTGAATGAGTTTTTGACGAACAAACTCGATGTACCGAATCAAGTTTTATATCGTTTCTAGGATGATGCTTCGCCCATTCAACACATTTTGAGCTACTAAGTATTCCGCCTTTTCCGCAAATATACGAGTAAAACACCTTTTTCAGCAAATATCAGCAAAATTTGTTTCCCTAGCTTAGTGAAAGTTTTGAAATCGTTTGTAGATCTGCATATTACCAACGATTTGATTGGACGCTGTGTATACTTGTGAGAATTTTAAGATTCAACTGTTGACTAAAGATTTTTGTTTGCATGAAACTTCGTTAAAATAATTGTCTATATTAAGATTGAATAAACGATTGATTTTCGTGGTTTATCTTGAGATAAACCAAGCAGGGATGTTGGGTGAACACGAAAAAAAGAATAAGCAAATCACAAACATCATATACAATTCTTGACGTTTATTGGAATACAGCTCAACCTGGCGGACGAAACAATGGATTTCAGCTCCATACAGAGCAAGAATCTTTTGTTTTGACCTCCAGAATGGGCTGCTTTAACGTAACATAGAATGGATCTATTATGGCATATTTTAATTTTATTGGTTTATTTTTTTAGGTACTGCAATTGCAACCTCCAGGTTCGTTTAAATTAATATCATTTATTAATTACTAGCCATAAAATCCGAGGACTTGTACCATGTTATTTAACAGCATTGTATACGGGAAAATTGAAAATTATAACAAATATTTAACAAAAAAGGTTTTTTTTTGATAAGCTTAAGGTTGACAAATTCCATTGTAACTGTAAAGAACTAGTTCAGTATTTAAGGTAAGAAAATTGAAAGATCTTTATTTGAGAGCAGCTGAATGCATAAATAATAACTTTTACAAATTAGTTACCCTAACAGAAATTACCAATATTTCTTTAATCTTTTAATTTTGAATTTTCAAAATAAACACACCATAAAAAAAAATTATACATTTTTTTTCTATTTTTATCACACAAATAAATGAAAAATAAAGGTGCTCGGGTATTTAAAAAAATATGTTCATTTTAAACGCACGATTTTTTTCAAGAATTTGTAAGAAGTGTACAAAAATCTTTGTAGATAAGTTAAGTAGATAAACTAACAATGCATCGTGGGAGATTTTCAAGATGTCGCCTCGGGAAAGATTGTCGTGGTTCAGTGATCACATAGCAGTCGCTTTTGAAAACTGTTTTATGAACAAAATCGCGGATTCTCGGTAAGTTTTGCAAAGATTCGATGTTTTTCTCGCAGTAAAAGTTTCTGGAAGGTGACTGATTGCTGACCGGTTTTTCTCAGAAAACGACTGGCCTTTCAATTGAAAGTTTTTATTTTAAAATCCTTGTCATGCAACAACAGTACTTGATCCATAGTACGCAACAATGTTATGATTGAAAAAAAGATGACTTTTCTTATCTGCAAAAGGTAGCCTGAAAAAAAACCTTATACAACTTTTGCTTGGTTCTTAACAATAAGTAGTTTAAATTTATAAATTTTTGCTTTATTTTTGGTCATAACATAAATAAGACATACTTTTCTTTCTTTTTTTTAATTTCTAGAATGTAAAAACTACAAGGTCTTGAGCTCTCGTGATAGATCCGTGAATGTTCTCCGAAAGAGAGATTTCAAATGTGACAGACGGGACAACATCAAGGGATGGTATCGTTTCACCGGTGAAGCAGGCAATTCAATAGCGATTAAATGTCCAGCTATCAAACATTGTGGTACCCATGCCCCTGGTTGGATGAACGGATCTCATCCTACACAAGAAGAGGGAATTGTCTCTCGTAAAGTATGTTATCACTGGTGGAAGAACTGTTGTAAATGGTCCAATAACATTCGTGTACGTAATTGTGGAAGCTTCTATGTGTACGACCTGGATAGGCCATCTGGTTGTTATTTACGTTATTGTGGCAACGGAAAAGGTAAAAACTATTGAACGAGAGTCAAAAACGCAACTTATATGAACACAATATAAATTTCTTATTTTCTTTATTGTTTGTTGTCTGTTTGTCTGTTCCTTTGTTGGTTGATTGATTGTTTGGATTGTTAATTCATTTGTTTGTTTTTTCGTTTGTTCGTTCGTTTGTCCGTTCGCTGTTGCATGTTTGTTTGTTGAAGTGATGCAAGGTCAGTGGAGAATGTTGCACAAATTTTTCGATAGTAATGTGTTGATCTAGTCATCTTAAAAACAGCTGAATTGCTTTTCCTGCTTGTTACTAATTTCATTTGTATTTGTTTTTAATAGAGAACCATTGTGCTACAAATCCTTGTAAAAATGGTGGTAAATGTGTAAACAGCGTTGAAAGTTTTAACTGTCAATGTCCAGCTGACTTTGTGGGAAAAAATTGCGAAAAGCCTGCTAAGATTCAACAAAAACCAGGTACAATGTAATAGCTTACTGCTTTGAGAGTGATTATATACGATCAACAGCAAAGATTATTTTTATTCTAATTATTCATAACAAAGTTGAAATAGGTATATACTCACATCATATGGTCATATTCACATCAATTGTTTATGTTCCCACATAATTATATAAGAACTGCCTTCCTTTATTTTTTGTTTTGTTTTTCTATTTGTTCTGTTTTCTTCGCCAGTCACAATTTGTTATTACACTTTTGTTATTATGTTTTTTTAATTATTTTTATTGTTATACTGTATTTTATAATTGATTGTGACAAATAAACTCAACTCAACTCAACTCAACTCAACCCAACTCAACTCAACTCAACTCAACTCAACTCAACTCAACTCAACTCAACTCAACTCAACTCAACTCAACTCAACTCAACTCAACTCAACTCAACTCAACTCAACTCAACTCAACTCAACTCAACTCAACTCAACTCAACTCAACTCAACTCAACTCAACTCAACTAATTTCATCCTTAGAACAGTATAAGAAACTTTTTTTTTAAATACTTATCCTCGTTTAAAAAAAGAACGAAAAAAAAAAAAACGCTGAGACATTGGGGGTAACGAACACTAGACTTTACCACTTCTCTAAATACTTGTAGGATGGGCTTGTTCGTTCTCATGCGCAACCGGTCAAAAGCTAGGTCAGAAGATAAATTCCGATAGTTAGAAAAAAATAGCAATTAACACACTCATCCATGAATTTTTGGTTAGGTAAATACAGTACTACGCTGCTGTATTTGCTTACGTGATTATAGCGCAGTTTGAATACTATTTAAACAGTTATTGCAGAGTTTTAAAGCCTTTGTTTTTAGAGGGTTTTTTTAATATTCTTCGGTCATCCCATTTGGTGGATTTCGTGCATTTTTATTTTTTTTTATCTATAATGGTTCTTTCATCTAACATAAACAGCTTGCTTAGATGGAGTTGTCCCCCGTAAATGCAAAGAGTCCACCTCAAAGAGTTTCAATCTGCTATTCACTGACCGTGATCAATCGTCACAAAAGTTTAGTGGTAAAAAGATACAATGGGGCGACTGGAACAACTACCTAAAAGATCTGGTTTGTAGATGTTCCACTGCTGCCAAAAAGGATGGCTATAAATATATTGCAATTGAATTCTTTGGTAAGTTTACACGATACTGAAAGTCAATGAATCAATGAATTCATTCATTCATTCATTCATTCATTCATTCATTCATTCATTCATTCATTCATTAATTCATAAATTCATTCATTTATTCATTCATTCATTCGTTCGTTCGTTCGTTCGTTCGTTCGTTCGTTCGTTCGTTCGTTCGTTCGTTCGTTCGTTCGTTCGTTCGTTCGTTTGATTAAGTTTGAAAAATGAAAATTGAATATCTAAAAAATAAGTTGTTTTTTTTTTTCAAAGGGGAATGTTGGGGCGGTAGGACTTCCATAGGTAGCGATGTCGAGGACTCGAGAAACTGTTATGGGAATGACTACAAAGAATGCACAGGAGATTCCTTATGTGCAGGCGCTGGGAAGAATGTTTATACGTATTCTCTAGGTTAGTTTTCTATTTAGTTTGAAAATTAAATGTAGTATTGACAATATGAAATACACTTTTCCATAAACATTTAAGGTTTACTTATCTAGCCTTTCTATTTTAAGTTCTTTCGAACAGATAGGCATTTAGTGAACGATCAACAGTATTAAATACGTGGCTCAAAATACCATCGCACTAATGTCCCAATGACGGGCCATATTAAATTTTCAGAAGTCCTTTCTTACCTATTTGGAGAGTGAAATTACATAAAAATTTAAAACATCATTGGATTACGTGAACAAAATACGGTTATTTGCCATATTAAAGTCATGAATTTCTTCATCCAATGTCAGGACAATGGAAACCGCCATTAAATTTGTTTTCTTTTAATCTGGAATCTTAAGTGCTCAGGATCCGGAGTCCAGAGCCTTGAAATCTGTAATTTAGGCTTTACAAATCTGGAATTCAGAATCCGCATGTTTTCATTGACTCCGAAATGCAAACTCTTAAAATCCCGAATCCTTCATTTGGGATCTGGAATCTGAACACTTGCTGGATTTCATTACATGGGAAGTATTGTTTCATAAGAGTCTTATTAACAATATTTCAAACGACATGTTATTGTTTAACAGTGATCGGCATTTTCATGTTATCTTGTTTGTCTGATTGTGGTTGTTTTTATTATTATTTTATAGCCTATTAAAGCCAATTAACAGACTCCGATAATATCCAATGGCACAAGATGGTTAAGATAGATTAGCTAAATAAAAAAGAGTGATTGAACCAAAGAATACGTGTATTTTATTTAGATATTTAAACATAAAAATCCGGGGTGGCGAGTGGGACTACGGAAATAAATGATCGGAGATGGTAGTGGGAATTTTTCAAAAAAACCGTAAGAGATACCGGACGTTTTTCAAAAAAGCGTGGCTTCACAAATTTTTCATTTCTACAATAACCAGGCGTTTCAATTGATTTCAAACCCTAAAAGATACTAAAAAATGAGAATTTTGCACATTTCATACTTTTAATCCCTAAAAGAGACTAAATCGCCGATTTTTACCCCTAAAAGATACGACGATGATCTCCAATCGTTTACCCCCGAAGCTCCCCACCACGGGCATAAGATCTGCAAAAGATCAACTCTTGTCCTAAAAGCCTTTTTCCTTTCTTCTTCTACATCTCGTTCATGAAACGTTGCTTTCACAGCACGAAATCCGAAATTTACGAGTGCGTAAAGGTTGCGAAAATACTGCGTAAATGCCTGGTTTACGCACAATTACGCGATTTTTACGCAACGCGTAAATTTCCTCTTTACGCAACATTTACGCAAGGCGTATTGCTCGTAATGGCACAACTCGTAAATACGCGTAAAGAACACGTATATCTGCGTATACGTAAACTTCATTTACGCACATTTACGAACAAATACGCATGAAAAAAAACGCGTAAATGGTCTATTTACGCACTATTTACGAACTCGAAACGCAATAAAAAACTTCCGTTTATTTTTTATACGTACGTATGCGTAAATAACGGGTAATTATTGATGGGTAAATGCTCATTATGCATCATTTACTAACAAATGTATTATGCCACAAAATTACAATCAACAAAACGCTTAATTCACATATCACTAGTTTTATTGTGAAAATCAAGGAATCAATGATTACAAAATCCATAAATATATATATAGTTGATAATATAATTCATAATAATATAAAAATTAGGTAAACCTAATAGCGGAGCTCCAACAATATGGCTAGTAAAATCAATATAATTATTTGGATAATTTTAATTGGTGCGAGCACAATGTTATATAATTTAATATGTTTTTGTGGCAAAACAAAAATGCTTCCTTTGCAGCAACGTTAATGTTAAGTGTTTTACAGAAATATGACCTGAACACCTACCCCTATTTCAGCTATTAACCCCCCTCCCCCTTCCTTTCTGCACAAAAATGAATTAATGCACCCTGTCACTTTGATAGCCTTTGCTTATCAGAACACCAGCAAATATGATGGATGACATTTGTAGTCTTTATTGTCTACAACAATTAATACATCTACAACAAATCAGTAAAGTAAAAATTATAATTAAATCTATAATTATAATTTAAAATATTTACAAGTGCCTGGCTGATATGAATAACCGGTCGATATAAATAGCCTGGAAAAACAACAACTATGTTGAAACATAGTGCCCATCCATTGCAAACACATTTTACTCTGGGGTTGAGAGCGGTAAAAACACGTAACAACAAAACTCAAATTAGGTTGATTATATTATTATAGATATAGCTGTTCTTGATATGGTTGTGTTGTTGAAATACTGATTTAGTAAATAGCAAAGTCATTTGCATATTTCATGATTTTGATTTTTTAAGAAATGATGAGTCAAAATTTACAAAATAACTTCTTCACATCATTATAATAACTTTGTAATTATATAATATGTGCTGCTTTGCATTAAAAACAAGAAAATTAAAAAAACTTGATATATGCAAATGATATTGTTATTTACTAAATCAGTATTTCAATCAGTATATACAGCTGTATGTTGTTGTTCAATAAATTTAAGAATAGTTTAAGTTTAAGTTTAATTTTAGTTAAAAATATGTTTATGTAAAAACAATAATTCTGTCAAAGATTAGCAATGCTAAATAGTACAATTTTATGCTAAGTGCATTGTTTTCCATTGTTATATCAGCACTATATTGTTCTAAATAGTAAATAGTATCTATCAATGTCACTTATCCATAAATGTAATTTGTTTACCTCATACACATTATTACAGATGTAGTGAAAACGAAAATCAATGGTTTCAGTTGTACATATACTTTGCAATAACAGCTCATCACTCTAAACTCATGAGTTTCTCAAAATGAATTAAATGATGCTTTAAGTTATTTTCTAAAATAAAAATGTCAAAACTTAAGTAGTGGCTTTTTTAACAAATTGCATAATATTTTTTTGGCGATATATATTTCAAGGCAATGCTTAAACATAATTTCTCAACTACAGAAAAACTAGAAGCGTGAGTGTTGAGTAATTTTGTTTTCAAAACTAATGATGACTTTTTGAGCATTTTAAATTGAACATTTCGTACGTAATCAGCCGGTAAATAAATTTACATGATTTAAAAGACAGACATTTTACTCTACAAGGTATTGAGGATTATATAATAAGGTAAGTTTATAAACAAAACTTGGCTAAAGAAACGAGACTTCACGAAGAGAATTTCAGAAATAAAAGTGTATTGTTGGAGAGAAACCACTAACCTGCACTTCTCCAGTGATAATGCAAATTTACAAAGGACAAAAGGTCATTGAAATAATTGTGCAAATCCATTAAGGACTGCTTTCACAGCCAACGTCAACGACAGCCGACACTCCACACGAGTAGTCCGCCATTTTCTTTTACGACAGATTTGCGGTTGCTATGTCAACGAACCGACCACTGTCCTTGCTTGAGAAATAAAATCGATTTAGTTTTGTAATTTTTTCTTTCTTTCTTAGTGATTAAATTAAAGCAAAAATAATACTACGTTCTCGCTTCTTACCAGAGACAGATGACTCCTGATCTCTTGCTTTTTTCTTCTTCCAAAGCCATTTGACTCAGTTGAATGAATCCTGGAGCGCCTTCAGTCTTTTCGTATCTTGTCCTTTTCCTTTCGCTTTTTTTTTCTGAGGAATCCTCCTTCTCTAAAATTGTCTTTTTATGATTCGCTAAAGTTTTCTATGATTGTCTTTGTTGACCAATTACTGTCTGCTTAGGTAAAATTTCTTCTACACTTGTCAGTTGACGCTTTCTTTCTCGCTCAGCTCGCTTTGTTTTATTTCGTTGAAAGTCCTTCGTGTTTCTTTTCCTAGTCTTTGTTGTTGTTTTTTTACTCGGTCAAAACACTTTTAACCAGCGGCTTAGCTTTACTAGTTTCTTTCTTCTTATCCATTGTAGAAATATTTTTTTTTAGTTTTAAACAGTGAAAAACAGTCTTTTTAAGGTTTTAGTAAACTTAAATTAATTTGCTAAAGCCCGCCGCACACGGTGAGCAATTTGCCTCGCGAGCCATTTCCTCACTGGCTCGCGAGACAAAAAACTCACCGTGTGCGGATAAAATTCGTCATTTTTCACCGCTCGCGAGGTGCTGAGTCAATTTTCTAGCGTGTTTGAAATCGTCAAGACGTCTTGCGAGCGGTAAAAAATGACGAATTTTATCCGCACACGGTGAGTTTTTTGTCTCGCGAGCCAGTGAGGAAATGGCTCGCGAGGCAAATTGCTCACCGTGTGCGGCGGGCTTAAAGAGTTTTATTGTGTGCGTAGTTTGTCGAGGACAGCAAATTTCCTATGTCACGAGTCTAAAATTTGTTAAAGTTTTAGCGCGAAAACTTCGGCTCACTAAAACTGGTCAGCAAGTTTGCGCGTGAGTGTACACGGACGGACGTATGTATGTATGTATGTACGTAGACAGAGCAGAAAAACGCCGCACATGCGCACGAGCGGGCATCGGAAGAGTCATTCAAAATGGCGGCCATGGCTAGCCGTGATCAAGGGACGTTTTGAAATGGCTTTTTTTTAGATCTGCAAAACTTTTGAACTATTCAACTGTACGTAAATCACTGAAATTGGTTCTCAGAAGTCTTTTATTGTATCGATATCTGCCTTGAATGTCAACTGCACCTTGTCTCAGCTGACTTTTCTGAAACGACAGAATGCTTCGTTCGTTGTTGATAACACTTCTGGAGAAGGGAAGAAAAACTACTGATATAAGGTTGTGTGTGGGTATATAAGCTTGAAATTTTACCAAAATATTTATGGATAAATGTTTGATGAAATATGAAATGCGACTTTTTTTATTTTAATGCGTATTTTAGAACGACGGTTTCAAAGTCAGCTTTTATTTTCAAAACAAATTGTGAAGCGATCAGAGCTATGTGATATCAACAGTTCACAAAGACAAGGTGTAGTCGCAAAACGTTGAATAAAAACAATGTAGCTCAAAACTTTACTGAATATTATTAAACTATCGTAACTCATATGTATCATGTTTGTTCTTTGTTTTGATAAGCGCTTATTATCTTATATTTTACTCATTCATATGAAACAATCAAATGTTTTGGTTGTTTTTTTTTTGGCGCGAAAAAACATTGTGCCACACGCGTCAAAAATTTAAAGCCAAGCAAATGCTTACCTTGCACTAGTTGCATAATTCAATCCGATGTTACCAGTCTTTGAAATGACCAGAGCATGAATAGCGAAAAAGTTTGCATTTTCGCGCCTCGTTCGCGAACTTCGACTGATAATTGTAGTCTAAATATCACTAGAATTTCTGGAGAGGAAGCTCGCGAGTGTGGCTTTATTGATAGTATTTTCATTTGCTTTAAACATCTCCAAAACAAAAAACGCACAGCGAGTGAAGTGTGCTGCTACCCAAGTAAAAATGATATACCTTGTAATGGCTCGATTGTTCGTTGTCCACGGCGTTTATTCCCAGTATTCGACGACATCAGAAATGAAAATACCGAAGTTGGAGTGCACATTTGCACTGCCCATTTGAAAGAGGCAGACCAGAATGAAAATATTACAAAAAACCAAAACTACATAGGGCCAAGTCCAAGGAAGGTATTTGACTAATTCAATTAAAATAATAATTATTGCTTTTATAAAAAAAAGGAAAATAATTAGCAGAATTAACTAAATAAAAAATGGGAAATACATGATCAAAACAAAAAGTGAATGAATAAAAAATATCAACACAGAAACCCAAGACAAAGATAAAATAACTTTTTATGTTTATTCTATCTTATATTAAAAAATTATGAACCTTACTGAGAGTTAATGAAGGAAGCGATCTAGAGAGATCCCCCAAAACACAAAAGATTATACAACTGGAGAAAATCAACAAAGAATTAACAAAAGAAAACCATCAACTTAAACTCAAGTTAAAAGGTGATTAGACTATATATATGGAAGTTATACAAGAGTATAAATATATATGAGTACAAACACTAAATGTGTTTGAAGAATCTAGTGCAATTTTGCATTTTTCAAACAAAAGGAAATAATAGAATAAAAAAGTTAGCACTATTTCCTGCTATAAATGTTTCACACTTTGTGTTTGTACTCTGGAAATAACAGTGACTTTTTGAATTTTTGGAAGAGGTTTTGAATAAGAAACAAAGTTCAAAATAGTATTTTTGGGTTATGTAATGCTTTCAGCTCCAACAATACAAACCAAAATCGATAACTTTCATAAAGCCCTGGTGTTGCATTATGGAGACAATGGAAAGCCGCTATATAGCCCAGATGACATGAAATCATTCTGTGAGTCATGTGCCCCTGGTTTGTTCGACCAAATACTTGGTTGCATCACAACTAATGATAAAAAGATGACACCAAAGAGAGAGAAGAAACACCTTCAAAGGACAGTGGCAATTTTACACCATTTCTCATTTTTTTAAAATCAGGCAAGTAAAAATAAGGGTGGAATGGTAAAGAATAAACTGAGAAAGATATAAAATGTAAAGCAGCAAAGATATGTACATCAAATGTTACAAAAATGGAAAATGATTAATTTGAAATAAACAACGCATAGCAATATGGAAGGAAATATGTAGATCACAATATTATTCTGTCTACTCTTGCACAGAAAAACAATAAACTTCAGACTGACTGTGGCTTATATTTGTCAATGCATGGTGCATCAGAGCAAGCTGTAGTGGCTGGAATGTTGATGGGTTTTTGTCCACACCCGAGGACTATTTTTAACAAAAAGAAAGCATTAGCACATGATAGTATTTATTTGACCAATAAGAAGATCGCCGAAGCATTGAAGGTAAAATACAAAAAATAAATCATATACATCATATTTCATTCACATTGAATTCACAGGAAGGGTGTGGTTATCAAGTTATATGTAACATTGTACCAATGAAATATATAACCAAAAGAATAACACTTTCAAACCCACAAGCCTTCTAAAAAAAAAAAACGATTATCTTGTCATATCAAAAATGTTACTTTCTTGCAGAACAAGAGCATGATAGTAGCAGTCATCGATGATTTCCATTGTGTTCACACAAACCAAGACCCAAAAGACTGTGTCACTAGTAAAGCTATTCACATGGCCACAGAAATTGTAGATATTGTTTCGAATAGACCAGCCATACCAGTCCCTGAGAACAAGGAGAAGATCCACCAAAAAGTACATGTTGGGCAACAAGTTTGTAGAGGAGGAATCCATGTGGAAAATGTTGTACAGATGATAAAGGACCTTGGAAATAAGTACTTTCAGAAGTCCTTTTTGGAAAGTTCACCAGTGGAATATTGCCAGTTTGACATGCAGAGGGCCAACCAGTGTGTTGAGCATCTGAGGTTGAAAAAAAAAGTTATATTTCTTTCTAAATAACTATCAACTGCTAGTTACTATTTCAAAAAATGAGTGTCCATTGAAATTTAGCAATGTTACATCAATATGTCTGTAATATTTAATAACTTTCTGTTTTAGATGCTACACAAGTCCAGAAACCCGCGAGCGTGATACTTTGAAATCTGTGATCTTAATTGATGAAGAAGAAAGACCATTAAAGAGCTACACAAACTACAAAGAAGCTTGGGAGCATATCCTGCAAATATCACCCATACTTTCAGACTATATGTCAGATAACATTGTAGTTTCTACTGGAGATTGGCCTTCATGGTATTTCCAGAAGAAATTAATAGCAAAAGTAATAACTGCTTATGAATATAGCAATCATGTAATCTAACCCTTTAGTTTGTTTACAACTGGTAACCTTTTTTTTTTTTTTTTTCAGTGGCAATCAAATGTTGACCCAACTGCATATATATCTGTTGTTCCATGGCAAGGACCGTTCCATGTCTCTTTTAATGCACAGCAAAATGTTATTGCAATTTACAGATTTCTTTTTGAGCCAATATATAAAGCCATCTTTGGGCAACGCAAAAAACTAGCTAAAAAACCTAAACCATTCAGAATCAGCACCTTAATAACAGCTTGCTTTGGTGGCTGGTTGCTTATCAGAGCTGCGGTCATGGGACAGTTTGGAGCAAGTTATAAGAGCACAGAATTTCTCCTGTTGATGCATTTGGTGGATGAAATTGTTCCCCTTGTTTTTTATTTCTATCCAGTTATTTTTCGCAAAGGAAATCTCAAAGATTATAAATCAGCTCTAGTCCGCATGGCTCTCATGTTCATAATACATAAACGGAAACACTACGACAAGGCTACAATTGCTCAGCTGAGTGACCTCACCTATCATGAGACAAATCAACAATTACTACACCAGGCACAAAAAGACACCCTAAACTCCCTGACAGAGAAAAAAATTGAAATATTCCATTCTGTTCTTAGAAGGTATAGCAATATACATTAACTTGCTTCTCAATGTTCTAGTTGTGTAACATAATAGCAGTAACAGTTTAATACTTACATAATTTTAATTGGTCTTTTTGATGGTTATTCCATAGTGAAATAGAGCCATGGTACACAGCCAAACAAGTTGAAGAGACAGCCAAAGTGCTTAACAGCATAAGATTTCAAAATGAATTCCAATATAATTTTATCCCAAACTACCAACACAGGCCAGCATGTAAAAACTACACAACCATATGTGGAAGAGCAGCAGAATATATAATAGATAAGTTTGCAGATATATGGAATTCCAATGATGAAGCAGTAAAGCTACCTAGAGGAAGAAAGAGATATCAGGTCCTTTTTTGTTACAAAATTTAATGTTATCAATCACTGATTCAAACAAATTATTGTTCTCATGAACATTTTCAAGTAGAAAAGATTGACAACAATGTTTTTAGAACATTAAAAACATGATTAATGCTGAAGCTCTGATTTTTGGGCAGTTTTTTTTCAGGGACTCCCATTATATCTAAACATAGTTAAATAATGCATTTGCTTCACTGAAAAAATAATTCCCTCACAATGCCTTTAGCAATATACATTCTCTAATATACAAATATTTTGTCAACAGCCATACTACCTACCAACATTTGACGCCACTGTTGACCAACGATCATTGCCACTGGGCTATGCATGGGAGTCTGACACTCCTGTTCCCGAGAAGCTGTGCCATAGAGAAGACTGCATTGACAGAAACAACAGAACACACATTCTAGTTCTAACATGTGGACACTCTTTCCATCCTCAATGTATCACTGTATCAAATTGTCCAATATGTATGCCTAAATTAGAAGCAAAAATTAATCAGATCAGCACTACTTTCAACAAAGGATTACTTGAAGATACAGAAGAGGAAAATGAAGATGATGACAATGAAGACAGTGATGATGATGATGATGATGAGGAGGACAATAGCAATCAGACCAGTAAAGACTACTACTCATCAGAGAAATTCCAGTCAGATCTCATGGCTCGTTTTCATCATCGTATTGTAACAGCAACAGAATGAAGATGGAATCAGTTTCAAAGAACACAAATTATTTGTAAATATTCATTTCCTATTTTGAGTACAAATGACAGATTATTTTCATTTTAATCAACCCTAAAAAAATCAATTCAGCTCCAATTTGTAAATATTAAAAACGCATCTGTAATGTGTGAATATTAAAAGTAAATGCAGCCTTAAATTGTAAATATAATCGTCGTAGAATCATTTTGATTTACAAAGAAGCAATTAAGAATAATTTCGCATCATTAACATACTTGTACATACTAGCGAAAATAAGTACACAACACATTTAGTTGATCGACAAATGCTTGTATAATATTATGGAGAAAAGTGGCCGAATATAAGGAGTAATATACATTAAATAATTGTATTTAATATAGTTTGTCTTGTACTTTTTGGTACGATGTGAAATTATGCACTACACTCACCTTCGCCTTGAACAGCCATGTGTGTTCGAGTCCGGTTAAAAATACACATTTTATGCATTCAAAATCCACCCACAGCAAATGATTCCAATAGAAAGTAGTCTTGCTTACAACAGCACTTCGTTTTGCATGCGTACATCATCGTTAATAAGTCGAAATTAGTCGTTTTCTTCGTAGGAAACAATGGCGCCAAAACTTTGCCTCCGCATGACTCGAGGGATTCAAAACAAAAACGCCACCATATTTAGTTATCAGTCTGAAATCCATCCAAATAACCATCCCGTGTGAAGAGGAAGTCTTTTTCCTACATTAGCTTCGTTTTTTTTTTGTCGGCAATGATAATTTAGACGGAAAAAAACTTTGTGTTTCCCAAATTCCATAATAATTACATCCCCGCTGTCTCGCTCGTTAGTTAGTGCCCAGTGCGCATGTGCGGCGTTTTTCTGCTCTGTCATGTACGTATGTATGTATGTATGTACGGACGGACGTTGTACGTATTTTCGAATTACGGGCTTCCTGTGGTCGATTTCAAATGAGCTCGATGGTTTACCATATTTTCTTAATTATGGTGCTCCGCTTGCGCGGGCCTTCGGCCCGCGCGGAGCTCCGCTATAATTGATATAATTTTAGAAGCACAAACGACTAGTTGATAAATCAATGTGCGGCAATAGCTAAACAGAAAGGAATTATTATGGATTTTTCAACAACATTAAAAGTAAATTGGTTACAGATGCTTATGGTTTGCTCACAATCCCTTTCAGTCATGCTTTTGCCATTCATTTACTGCCTATCTCCTATTTTTCTTCAATGACATTTTTTTTGATATAGGTGTATTCAGTAAATGACATCTGACGTCAGAGAAAAATACCATATAGTAACAGTGTCTGTGGAATATTTTTTTCAAGAATAGCTGCTAATAATGATAAAAATGAATGAGGGATGTTGTCAAATTCCACTATTTACATTCAGTTAAATTAAATTCTTGTATAATGGTACTTGAGAGCATCATATCAGCTGGACTAGTCCAAAAGACCTACAAAACAGAAAAATATATCAATAAGTACAACCTTAATACATTTGTCACTACATATGATGATGGTTTTACATCTTTGTCCTTGTTAATTCAGGTTTTATTACCAGTATATTTAATGCTTCTTAAAGGTTAGCAAAGCAAGAGCTTTTAGAAAATGCCACTTTTGAATCACAAAATGAATTTTCTTTAGCATCCCCTACATTCAATTATGAAAGCAAATATCATTTTTATTTTCTCTAAGTCTCTACCATTCAGGGAAATGTACTTTTTAAGAATTTTTTAATTTTTTAATTTTTTTATTTTTTAATTTTTTTTTTTAATTTTTTAATGTGAACTAGTGAGCAGCACGACGGAGAACAGATTGTAGTTGTAAACCTTTTAATTCTGACTAGTTTCGTCTCTAACGGAGACTTCTTCAGAGAATGTTTTTTACAACTAATAACCAGCTATATATAATATGCTAGTTTTTGCAACGTGACAAGCATTAAACTTCTCGTGGAAGTGACTAAATACTAATATATGCTGGTACAGGATATACGTAAAAACGTAATGACTCGTGTTATAATAAGATGATTTTTATTTTTGGGGCCCATGCAATTAGCGCTAATTGCATGGGCCCCAAAATAAAAATTAAAATTATCTTATTATAACACGAGTCATTACGTTTTTACGTATATCCTGTACCAGCATATATTAGTATTTAGTCACTTCCACGAGAAGTTTAATGCTTGTCACGTTGCAAAAACTTGCATATTATATATAGCTGGTTATTAGTTGTAAAAAACACTCTCTGAAGAAGTCTCCGTTAGAGACGAAACTAGTCAGAATTAAAACGTTAACAACTACAATCTGTTCTCCGTCGTGCTGCTCACTAGTTCACATTAAAAAATTGGGGCCCATGCAATTAGCGCTAATTGCATGGGCCCCAAAAATAAAAATTATCTTATTATAACACGAGTCATTACGTTTTTACGTATATCCTGTACCAGCATATATTAGTATTTAGTCACTTCCACGAGAAGTTTAATGCTTGTCACGTTGCAAAAACTTGCATATTATATATAGCTGGTTATTAGTTGTAAAAAACATTCTCTGAAGAAATCTCCGTTAGAGACGAAACTAGTCAGAATTAAAAGGTTTACAACTACAATCTGTTCTCCGTCGTGCTGCTCACTAGTTCACATTAAAAAATTAAAAAAAAAATAAAAATTATCTTATTATAACACGAGTCATTACGTTTTTACGTATATCCTGTACCAGCATATATTAGTATTTAGTCACTTCCACGAGAAGTTTAATGCTTGTCACGTTGCAAAAACTTGCATATTATATATAGCTGGTTATTAGTTGTAAAAAACATTCTCTGAAGAAGTCTCCGTTAGAGACGAAACTAGTCAGAATTAAAAGGTTTACAACTACAATCTGTTCTCCGTCGTGCTGCTCACTAGTTCACATTAAAAAATTGTATTACTACGCCTAGAAGAAGCCACATGGGAGACCACAGCCGTAGCGGGATTAAAGAAAAGCCACTATCTCTCAGAGCAAGAAATAGGGAAGCGTCCAGTGACAGACAGTCCCATGCTCGAGACGACAAATTGGCCGAAATTCGCAGAGTCAATGATGATTCTTGCCCCGTGAAGGCACATGAAGAGAGCTCCTTTCCTTCTGCTGTCAAACTGGATCCAGCACTGTTGAATCTTCTTAAAAAGAAAGTTTTTAAGATGGTCGACAATGAAAAAGCACTGTCCATTTTGAGAAAAAGAGTTGAACATCTGAAGGAACTGCAAAACAAAGACATGGTCCCCAAAGGTCTGAAGATACGTCCCGTTCAAGCCAAAGGCAAAGCAAACGATCTTCAGAAGAAGTTTGACGATGTAATTCGCGACGCGGAACGCAAACTTCTGGACATCTCTATCAATAGTGTTCTGCAGGATATCCCTGCATTAGAAAATTCCATCGAGGAGTGTAAAAACGATATCGACAACACCATAACCAAATGGAGATCGTCCTTCCCACACAAAGACGAAAAGTCTGTCGAGAAAGCAAATGTTATTGCAGAACGTGCCGCCACCTTTGTGGAAAATTTCTATTTTGAATGTACAGCTATTGAAACCTCTAAAGCTCTCGTTAAAACCCTGAACCAAGGAGAAAAGTGTAAAAGAAACAATCAATCTGGAATGGAAGCTGAGTTTCAAGTGACGGAACAATCCATCAAAGACATGGTAAAAAGTGAAGTCCAACGTCTTAACGGTTCAGCGAGGAAACCAAACTCCGCGAATCGTCCAAGTCGAGAAAGGAACCAGCAGAACCACCAAAACAACAACCAAAACAGAAAAACTAAACTCTCCTTTAACGGTCGAAAGGCTCGTCAACGGAGCAAAAGCTCCTCCCGTAGACAACAGCAGCAAAAAGTAGCAGCGAAATCAAAAAACGGCCGAGGTCGAGGTTCCGGCCACGGCACGTAGATCGCAGATCTCCCTACGAGAAATGGCTGTTCTCTATGGCAAAACGACCCTTGTACGACCTTCTTCCACGAAACTGTGAATTCCATAACTTTTCTTCTTTATGTTTAACTGATCGTCAAGCCAGAATCATTGGAATGGGCTTAAAGTTTCGACCGACACTTCAACCACCTTCTGTCGAGTAGTTTAAACTACAAATTCAGGACTTCTGTCGCAGTGTCCGTTTACATGATAAGTTTAAAGGAAAACAAGCTGACCCTGGCTTCAATCCAAAGCTTTATGTGAAATCTGTCTGGAATCCACCGAGAGAGAATCCAGATCTAGAAGACAAACTGGACAGTATTTGCAAAGATTTACTCTGTAACATTGACCGTAACAAGCCACGCTGGAAAAGCAATCTTTCTTTAGCGGATCGCGAGGAACTGAACCTAATCAAACGAGATACATTTGTTAGGGTTCTGGCTACTGATAAGAACCTAGGCCCTGCCATTGTGTCCACTGATTGGGTTAAAACAGAGACTCGTAGACAGCTTAATGACAGCAAATCTTACTCTATCGTGACCAATGAAGAGTGGATTAAAAGACGCAGTCAGGTAATTTCTACTCGCGAAAAGCTAACAGCAATATTTAAACAATTTGTTACAGCCAATGCCAAAAAATTTTTGCGTAGTTACGATCATTTTACGAATCCTGCTAAGTTTTATATTATACCTAAGATACACAAAAATCCTATGGTGGGTCGCCCTATTGCAGCTTCACATAGCTATGTAACTAGACCCATTAGTGTTTTTGTGGATGAATTTATTAAGCCTAAGCTCAATATGCCTACTGTTCTTAGGGACTCTGGCGAACTGATTCAAATACTGGAGTCACTTAAGCTGCCTGCACAATGCTTTCTTGTCACGGCAGATGTTATCTCGCTGTATCCTAATGTAGACTTTAAGAAGGCACTAATAGCTCTTGACCTCCTCCTCCGAGAGACTAAAGCAGCCGAGACTCCACTTTTGATTCAGTTAGCCAGACTGGTTTTTGAAAATAATTTTCTACAAACCGAATTTAGTCAGGATATCTTTCACCAAACCTATGGGATTGCTATGGGTACCCCCTTTGCAGTTACAGTCGCTAACGTTTTTATGTATTACCTCGAGAAGGACCTAGTTAATCAATTCATTGACAACTTGGTGTTATATAAACGTTTTATTGACGACATATTCGTTATCTGGAAGGGATCTAAGAAAGATCTGCTGGTCTTTCTAGACCGTCTCAACAGCAAAAATGATCGTATCAAACTTACTTATGTTATTGAGGATAATTGCATTTCTTTTCTGGATTTATTCCTGTATAAGGATAAAGATCATAACACTTTGCAGTTCTCTACTTTCCAAAAGCCTCTTACTAAGTATCTGTACATTCCTTTCGAGTCATTTCACCCCGCCAGCAACAAAAAAGCCTTTATCCGAGGCGAGCTTATGCGCTACACTAGAAATAGCTCCAAGTTTGAAGCATTCTGCGAAACTCGGGCTAAATTCTGGAAACGCCTTAGGCTTCGCGGTTATCCCGTCAGGTTTTTACTTCCTATTTTTAGAGAAGTTAAGTACAGTAGCAGATCTAGATGGCTTTCTGGAAGAGTGGGTGCACGCAATAAAAGAATGATAGTGTTTAAGTCCACATTCAATTGTAGCCACGCTAATATCAAGCGGGTTGTACAAAAACATTTACCAGATTTGAATTGCATTGTTAGCTATAAGGCTACTCCTACTTTAGCAAATCTATGCAAATAGGTATTTTTTGGGGCCCATGCAATTAGCGCTAATTGCATGGGCCCCAAAAATAAAAATTATCTTATTATAACACGAGTCATTACGTTTTTACGTATATCCTGTACCAGCATATATTAGTATTTAGTCACTTCCACGAGAAGTTTAATGCTTGTCACGTTGCAAAAACTTGCATATTATATATAGCTGGTTATTAGTTGTAAAAAACATTCTCTGAAGAAGTCTCCGTTAGAGACGAAACTAGTCAGAATTAAAAGGTTTACAACTACAATCTGTTCTCCGTCGTGCTGCTCACTAGTTCACATTAAAAAAAAAATAAATAAAAAAAATAGTTCACATTAAAAAATTCTACTACTCATCAGAGAAATTCCAGTCAGATCTCATGGCTCGTTTTCATCATCGTATTGTAACAGCAACAGAATGAAGATGGAATCAGTTTCAAAGAACACAAATTATTTGTAAATATTCATTTCCTATTTTGAGTACAAATGACAGATTATTTTCATTTTAATCAACCCTAAAAAAATCAATTTAGCTCCAATTTGTAAATATTAAAAACGCATCTGTAATGTGTGAATATTAAAAGTAAATGCAGCCTTAAATTGTAAATATAATCGTCGTAGAATCATTTTGATTTACAAAGAAGCAATTAAGAATAATTTCGCATCATTAACATACTTGTACATACTAGCAAAAATAAGTACACAACACATTTAGTTGATCGACAAATGCTTGTATAATATTATGGAGAAAAGTGGCCGAATATAAGGAGTAATATACATTAAATAATTGTATTTAATATAGTTTGTCTTGTACTTTTTGGTACGATGTGAAATTATGCACTACACTCACCTTCGCCTTGAACAGCCATGTGTGTTCGAGTCCGGTTAAAAATACACATTTTATGCATTCAAAATCCACCCACAGCAAATGATTCCAATAGAAAGTAGTCTTGCTTACAACAGCACTTCGTTTTGCATGCGTACATCATCGTTAATAAGTCGAAATTAGTCGTTTTCTTCGTAGGAAACAATGGCGCCAAAACTTTGCCTCCGCATGACTCGAGGGATTCAAAACAAAAACGCCACCATATTTAGTTATCAGTCTGAAATCCATCCAAATAACCATCCCGTGTGAAGAGGAAGTCTTTTTCCTACATTAGCTTCGTTTTTTTTTTTGTCGGCAATGATAATTTAGACGGAAAAAAACTTTGTGTTTCCCAAATTCCATAATAATTACATCCCCGCTGTCTCGCTCGTTAGTTAGTGCCCAGTGCGCATGTGCGGCGTTTTTCTGCTCTGTCATGTACGTATGTATGTATGTATGTACGGACGGACGTTGTACGTATTTTCGAATTACGGGCTTCCTGTGGTCGATTTCAAATGAGCTCGATGGTTTACCATATTTTCTTAATTATGGTGCTCCGCTTGCGCGGGCCTTCGGCCCGCGCGGAGCTCCGCTATAATTGATATAATTTTAGAAGCACAAACGACTAGTTGATAAATCAATGTGCGGCAATAGCTAAACAGAAAGGAATTATTATGGATTTTTCAACAACATTAAAAGTAAATTGGTTACAGATGCTTATGGTTTGCTCACAATCCCTTTCAGTCATGCTTTTGCCATTCATTTACTGCCTATCTCCTATTTTTCTTCAATGACATTTTTTTTGATATAGGTGTATTCAGTAAATGACATCTGACGTCAGAGAAAAATACCATATAGTAACAGTGTCTGTGGAATATTTTTTTCAAGAACAGCTGCTAATAATGATAAAAATGAATGAGGGATGTTGTCAAATTCCACTATTTACATTCAGTTAAATTAAATTCTTGTATAATGGTACTTGAGAGCATCATATCAGCTGGACTAGTCCAAAAGACCTACAAAACAGAAAAATATATCAATAAGTACAACCTTAATACATTTGTCACTACATATGATGATGGTTTTACATCTTTGTCTTTGTTAATTCAGGTTTTATTACCAGTATATTTAATGCTTCTTAAAGGTTAGCAAAGCAAGAGCTTTTAGAAAATGCCACTTTTGAATCACAAAATGAATTTTCTTTAGCATCCCCTACATTCAATTATGAAAGCAAATATCATTTTTATTTTCTCTAAGTCTCTACCATTCAGGGAAATGTACTTTTTAAGAATTCAGGAAATGCAACCTTTTATTTAAATAGGATAGGATTTTGTTCATCATCGAGATGAAAGATTTTTTGAGGTCACTCCTACAGGGAGGGTCAACTATCAAAACAAACATTTTTTTAGTTTCTACCATTCCTACATTATAAATTTAGCTTATTTTTTCTGGAATCAAAAGCTGCTTACAGTGTGTAAAATTTACTAAATTTATTATTTTACTCTATGGGTTATAACAGGTTGAAGTATTATTTTTTTGGCTTTTATGCTACTGTGCCTAGTTAATTTCTGTTGTTCTTTATGATTCAAATTCATGTTTAAGGCAATTAGTTGGTCATTTTAACATCCAATTTTGTTGAATAGGTATTGCTACAAAGAGAAGTTCACTGTTTTGATCAGGTTTTTATTGATGCTGAAGAAAATAGTGTAAATAGAAATAGTTTGCCAATCCACAAAGTTGCATTTGATATACATTAAGATTGTAAATTGAAGTAAAATTCATTTGGCTGTTTGTTCTGGGCTTTAATTACATAGATGAAAAGCAAAACAGCATAAATTCACTCAGCAAATTGTGGGCAGTTGACAAACAAAGTCATTTGCACATATCAGAAATACAATAAATCAACTTGATGCAAGAGTAAAGTTTTAATACATCTGCCAATATTTTATCTTTATCAAAGAAAATTATTTTTTTAGCTAATTACTTGATCTCTGCCAGTAGCTGAATTTGTTTTAAACTAAACATATTGAGTTTAATTTCTATTTAATATTAAGAAAGGTTTCGTGTCATTTTGAGAGATTTCAGATTATATTTTTTATTCTAAAAGTAAAGCTGGTATGGTAAACAGATTTCTTGATTTCTCCATCCTAAAACAAGTCAGCAGATGTTAACTTAAGAAATAAAAAGCATCTTTTAGTTAGTTAAGATCTACTGACTCTTGTCTCTGAACGGAGAAATAAGGAACTTTGCCAGATATATTAGCTTTTAGCGTGGCAAAGCTAAAGCACATGGCGACGTACGAACAAAACAGTCGAGCAAATCTTACCTTAAAACTATGGCGTTCAATTTCCGCCAAAATTCGACTTGCTCAATTCAACATTGTACTTCTTCTATTCGACCTTTTTTCATAATCGGACATTCAACTTCGTTGTTTCAAGAATCCAACATCCTATGCTTCATAGTCCGACTTGCAAGTTTTCTAAATATTGTCGATGTTTCTGCAATCGAACATTGTACTTTAACGAATTCAACATTCAACTTTCTCGCAATCGAACATCCTTCCGCATGCCACTTTCGTCCAGTCAACGCGGGCTCAGAAAATACCAATTCCAACATTGTTGGGTAGGGGGACGGGAGAAAAAGGTAACTTTCCGTACCCCCGATGGATAGCTGTGGAACTCAAAGTCACATAAACCCTCCCCCAAAGCAACATTTTTTTGTCTTGTTCCACGTGATCTAGAAAAACAAGATGGCTGCACGGTGATTTTTTTAATTCCCGTCAAAATTGTAGCTGGTAAGTATTTTTTTCTTTCTTTTTCTAAATAATCATTTCTATGATAAGCACGTGCTTTTCATGGTCAACTTTTGCTGTACATTCAGTATATTCTACGATCGCAATTAACAGCTACATTCACTATTTCACTAGAAAAACTCACCTTCAGTCTTTGGTTTTTCTCGCTGTAAAGTCGAAAGGCGATCTGCCACTTTCAGAAGGGCAGATCTGACCTCGTTTAAGGCATCATCGGCCATGTTTCAATCCTCCGTAAGTGCAGCTTCCGACCCGATGGAATGATCACGTGTTTTTGGATAAGACAAAAAAATGTTGCTTTGGGGGAGGGTTTATGTAACTTTGAGTTCCACAGCTATCCATCGGGGGTACGGAAAGTTACCTTTTTCTCCCGTCCCCCTACCCAACAGTGTTGGAATTGGTATTTTCTGAGCCCGCGTTGACTGGACGAAAGTGGCATGCGGAAGGATGTTCGATTGCGAGAAAGTTGAATGTTGAATTCGTTAAAGTACAATGTTCGATTGCAGAAACATCGACAATATTTAGAAAACTTGCAAGTCGGACTATGAAGCATAGGATGTTGGATTCTTGAAACAACAAAGTTGAATGTCCGATTATAAAAAAAGGTCGAATAGAAGAAGTACAATGTTGAATTGAGCAAGTCGAATTTTGGCGGAAATTGAACGCCATATAAAACACTTCGATTTCACCCAGTTATTCACCAAAACCACAGCATGTAGTCACATTTATAATTCAATATTACTTTGAGGCTGTTATTTCTGATTTGAGAAGGAAAAATCTAGTTTTTTGGCTCTTGAAACCGTTACAACACCTGTCTATCGTTCCGCCATTTTCAAACTAGATTGCAGGCTCCACGCGGTCCACCAATGATCCCAGGCCCTTTCGCTGTGTCGCGCGGCAGTGAGAAGATTATCTTATATGAAAAATGCTTTATTTTGCTGTTAAAACTCCTCAAAAGAACTTTGATATTCTTGTACATGTTAACCAACTGATTTGTATTAAAACAGGCGACTTTCTATCAAATTAGCACCACTCAATAATTTACTGGTTTATACACATCTTAAAGCAAGATAAAAAATATTAGTTTTTATTATTTTCCTTTTGCGGTCAATTCAAAACAAAGCTTACTTTTTTCTTGTCAGTTTTGTTATTTCAAATTACTGAGATGAAAAAAAAGTGACTGACTTTTTTTTAGCTTCATTTCATTGTACACAAGTTGGACATTTACGGTCTTTCACGGCCTTACGCATTTACGTAAAATTACATAAAGTTCTTCAGTATTTACGCACATTTTACGTATTACGTAAAAATGCGTAAATTATTAATTATATTTACGCCAATATTACGCAACGCGTAAAATTGCGTAAAGACCCCGAGCAATTTTACGCAACATTTACGAACCTTTACGCACATTTACGAACTATAACGCTCTTTACGCATTGCGTAAAGATGCGTATAGATTAAGAGACATTTACGAACATTTACGCATCCGTAAAAGTTCCGTAAATTTTTCTTTTCGTGCTGTGTTTACCGAGACTGAGTGCAAATGCCCGTTTGGAATTTCAGTAGATTATAATTATTTGCATTAAAACCAAATTTATTTTTGTATCATTATACCAAAGCTTAGTAATTAAACTATTATCCAATAGACATTGAATGGTGTATACATTATTCTAGCAATTTGCATGCAGCATCATCTCGGACAACGTTTATTTGAAATTATAATATAGATTCATTGTAACGCGCGCTTTGATTGACGAGCATTCATTATTTCGCTAGTAAAAGTACGCTTTCAAAGGAATGGCAAACTTCGAAGCCTTATTTTTTTGAAAATGGTAGGAGAAAATGCAGTAAAAGAATTTTTTTGTTTCGATAAAATTCACTAAATTTAATTCAGTTGCAAAGCAACACAAGTCACACATAACACAATAACAAACACATGAAAACACGGCGGATTTGTCTTTATCTCTATTAACGTTCGTTTTTTTCCATTCTTAGGCCTCTTCTCTTGTTCTCCAAAACATCACGCGCGCATTATTTCAACGTTCAAAAACTCATTAATAATTCATGATCATCTAGTCCAATTCGTGGTCCAATTTTGGTCACATGTATGAGGTTTTATACCCATAAAATATTCAATGAATCTTTATATAAACACTCTGGAGTGTTTATATAAAGGTACATTGAATAGTAATGAGGTCACTTTGCATGCTAGGAAGCAACCTTTGTTCAATCATGTGACCAAAATAGTCCAAGGAATAGTCCACTTTCATGTTTTCCATTGCTCAGGCTAAGCCTCGATAGTATGTGCTATATTCTTTTGTATGAGGTACATCCCATGGGAATGCACCAATCCCAAAGCAATATAAATACCAATGGTTTTGTCTCGACTTTTTTGTTAATTTACCTAAAATTGAGGCTTAGCGTGAGCAATGAAGAACTTGAAACTGGTCTATTAAGAATGTTATTTAAGAACGTTTGTTCTTATTGAACTCTCAAGGACCAGACTAAAATGTGAGACGCTTTTTCAACACACATCAGAAATTCTGCCCACGATCAGAATGACCACCAGTCAATTGTATTACTTTTTTTTCAAAATTGTATTTGAAATATTTGGTTTTATAAGTGGTTGGAGTTTTTGAAGTCATATAGAAAACTCACAGGATGTGTTTTATGAAGTATAAAACACTTTTGCTCGTTTTTTATACAGTACATAAAACATGGAAATCCATCCTTTACTGCTTAATGAATGTATGTTTCGTAAAGGTGTTACTACAATAAGAAAGTTTAGCATTATGGAGCCAGGTGAGCTTTTTAAAGTTTATAAAATCATTGTAGTAAACCATCCTGCTTGAAAACGCTGAAATCATCGCGCAGAACGCTATTGTTCTCAGGGAAATTTACTTACGGTGCTAAATTATTCACACTAGGCATAAATATGAATAGATCAGTGTGATTAAAGGTTGTGATTGGCTGTTTTATCACTGCTAATTTAAATATTTCTTCCGACAAAGCTACAGGCAATTACGGATACAGGCTTTCCGAATTCAATACCAAAATCCACCTATTGTTGTCTTAATCCGCAAACACAAGGCCAATTAACTAAATAATCTCTACGGTAACTCTACAGAGAAACATCGACCGTAGCAAGTTATGAAAATAACTAGCTTAAATATTCAGATTAAAAAAAGAGAAACTTCAAAACGTCAAAATAAGACCAAAAAATTTGGAAAATATTCATGAAAACAAGATCTTTTGATATCACCATGTTCATTTTTTTGTTTCTTTGTGTATTCTAAAGAAACTGTGTTGAATATATGTGAATATTGGTTTACATACAAATTAGCACTGATGTTGACCATTCTTGAAGATGAAAAAGAGAAATGTTTGAAAACAAATTTTCCCAACTTACAGGGTTCAAACGATAGAGAGATACATCATCTTTAATTTGCACTATGTTCATTTTTTAAAACTATTTGTCGAAAACAGTGTAAACCAGCAAGGTCTGACCATTTTAAGCACTTTTCTTTGTAAATGTGACTAGATGGCTCATTAGCGACTCATTAACTACGCTGTCGGCGTTTTGAATCTGGCGCCAGAACAATAGAAAAGTTCCGTATGTGTCCCTGTATTCTGCGCGATGTTCCTACATTTTGCACTGAATGACTTGGCGAAACTTTGGTTCTGTTCATTAGGATTGCTGTATACTAAGCTATATTCAAAATTAAAATCACATTGAAATGTGACTTGACTGCACTCTCTATTGCGATTTTTTAAGCAATTTTGAACGATTTTAAATAATTTTGAGCAATTTTAAACAATTTTGCGCGATTTTAAGCAATTTTGAAGGATTTAAGGTAATTCCGTAGTTTTGCACTGCGCACAGTTCTGAGCATATTTCGAATTTTAGAGTTTTACATTTCTTATCATCAACAGATACAGAGCTATGTCTGAGAAACACTTTAACCTTAAAATACGAACAGTTTTCACATTTTCAAGCGAAAAATTACGAATTTCTTTAAACTCGCCCCTTTCCTCTCTCTGAAAATCCTTGAAATTATTGAAATTTGAGAATATTTCTCAAAATATCTCGCAAACCAATACGGGCACCTATCTTTTTAATTTCATAATATCATTTGAAATCATGTTTTTTAAAACATATGTGATCGATGACAAAATTCTATGGCTAGATTTTTCGTTATTTCGAAAAATGTTTCGTTCAAAGCGTTAATGAGGCCCGTAAAAATTCGAACATTTTGTTAATTTTTGCTTTATTTCTCTTCGCTGTTAAATTTTAGTGAAAATCTTTTGCTTTACATCGGTAGCCCAATGTATAAGGAGTACATTTAAGCACATTAAACATATTTGGTATTGACCAATCTCAGTCAAGAGATACTTTTATGTATGATGCCCATTTTCGAATGTTAGACGCTAAATTGACAAAAGTGGGTATAGTTTAAACATTTTTCTCGCGAAATCCAATACGGTGACCCCATTTTTTTATTTTATATTTTTGATGAAAAACTCAAAATGTTTTACCGTAGAAAGTTTTATCAAAATTCTATGGCTAGTTCTATTACTACGGAAATACCTTAAGGCGACTTAAGGGCCCACGTTTCCAAATTGTAAATGATCCCCTCTTTCAAAGCTGTCATTTCCGTGTGATCACCCCTTTTCCTTTTACTGAAATGAAATGATCCCCAAAAATCCTCCGCATCACCCCCACTCCCAAAGGCGATATATAATGACCGGTCCCTTACATGTGTAAATAGCAATAAAATCGCAAAAAAGAAACAACAACCCCTTTAAATGAATGTAAGATTCACACCAAATATGGTTCTAAGAGCGAGCTAAAATAAAGAGGGAAAGTCAAACATAGACTGTGACAACACATGCATATTCACGATTTTCTGTGAGCCATCTTGATATACCCTTGGATATATCTTTGCTTATCATGCATACACAGCAGGGCATAAAGAATTTAATTTAAGAGACACGTCAAACTTCATTCAACTGAGTGAAAAAATTGTTTACATCTAAAACACTACCCCCCCCCCCCCCCCACCACACACACACGGTTTTAAAGTCTTCATAAATATACTTTTCAGTAATAGGTTGTTATAAAATCTTAAGCATATACAGTGAAATGTAAAAAAACCGTATTTTGAATTGATGGAACGAGAAAGGGTTGTAGCTATTTTAAGTATGTAAGTCCCTTAAACATATTCCAACGAGATATTTTTAAATCAAAAATAAATCAAAATAACTTTAAAAAAGTTTCAAAAGTTTTTATTGATACAAATTAAAATTAGTGCAAATACTAATTACGACAATCGCTCAGGGTTAGATCCCAAAATTTTAATTTGAAAGAGAAGGAATGGACACTAATAAGAATAAGATGCACAAACTTTGTAGGGGGGGGGGGGGGGGGGGGGGAAGGGAGCACTTATCAAAAAATACTCATTATCAATCAAAAAATGAAAAGAATTGTTCATGAAAATAAATTAAAGGGGGGGTAATGGTGGCACATCCCCTCCCCCCCTGAAGATCAAATAGATGTTTTTTTGGCTGTAAGTCATTTCATGATGACTTTTGTGTTTTCAACCTTGGATTTTATCTTTACAATGATTGTGCCAAGCTTTCGACCTAAGTGGCCATCTGCAGGGCAAACTAATTATGAAACTACAACGACAATAAGACTGCGTTTCTAACGTGTACAAACTAAACAATCTCGCGCGCTAATATACATTAAAAAAATGATAAAGATGCTTTTAATCAAAAATTGGACATATTTATTTCTGCTGTTTTTCATTGTTTTTTTTAACACCTAAATTACTAAGTTATATCTTCTTATTAATATAATAATAATAGTCTTTCTTGATATATGATAAAAAACAAATCATATTTACAATTTATAGTGTCTAACTCGAAAACTTATGTTTCTTTGGATACTAACATTCAAAAATGAAAATAATATCTTTTTACTTTTTATCTAAATGTAAAAGTAAATATAAAAAAGAAATTATTAATGTAATATAACAAAACTTGTACAAACAAATGTGAATAAAAAGTTGTATTGTATTGTATTGTACAATATTTATTTTTGGTCAACTAAAGGCGATTTGAGAAAAAAATTCCAAAAAGGACCCTGAAAAGCTCTTAAAATTAAAGGCGATTTTGGGCGACTTTGCGCGATTTATTACAGGCTGCTTTGGAACAAAATTTTCAGTACTCTTTGAGTGTAATCTCGCAATTTCAATTACCCATAATCATAATTCATATTTATTACTAATAACGTGTTCCGAATTTAAGTCTAATTCAGGCAATTTTGTGCGATTGTAGCAAATATGGCAATTTTGAGCGATTAATTTTAAGCAATTTTAAGCGATTCTAAGCAATTTTTAATGTGCGCGTTCTTGAACGGCAGCCAACAAATAAGAAGAACATGAAACAGTGATCAAAGCATTTCAATTTCATGATATTTGATAATTTTGCAACTTATCTAATCAACGTTGATATAGGAACTTAATGTTTATTCAAAAGAATGCCACATGTATATGTTGGATCATATACTTATATCCCGCTAATACACATACTGGTACGTGGAAGTTAAAAGCAATTACAGTATTGATGCTTTTGATTGGTCTTCAATTTTGTGATGATATTTTACACGCACGATGTCTTAATGGATGTTATTTTTTAAAATGATGCATGATTTTTGTTATTATAACGTTTTTCGAAAATACTATATGTTATTGAAAATTTAAATTATAGAAACTTTCGATTTATTTAATCGAATTTTGTTTGTGCATGTATTCCAACTTGCAAAGCACACGGAGACTCAATCTTTTGTAATAATATTATAATAGTACGTGTTTTCTTAAAAACGCATTTTTAAAATGCTTTTGATAATTACAATCGTCAGGTAAAAAAAAAGACAAACAAAACTAACAGATAAATAAGATAGAGTCGTTTTCGGATGAGTGGTATTGTTAGGATACCGCTACGATACCGTAGATGATTCCAATGTTTTCCGTGTATACGAAGACGGCTCTATATAGATATTCCATTTTTTCTTGTATACACTGATATATACAAAGTCTCATTATGATCATACGCTGAACTTGTCAATAGTTTTTTTTTTTTGCCATTTTGACTACTATGGATTTTTGATCAAAATTGTTGTTATATTTTTACTTGTATACTTTTTGTTCGTTATCCCGCTGTTAATTAAAGAAACCTTAATAAGCCTAAATCACTGACCTACATATCAAAACTAGCTAACCTAAAGCTCTTGTACACGACACAGCCTTAATTGCCTTGAAAATTTGGCGGTGCCAAAAACGATTTCCGTGTATTTGAGCATTAAAATATCAAATCCTCTACAAATTAACCAGTCAGGAAAACAACGTGTATAGTCTCTAAGTTGATAGATAATTATGTAATTAGTCTGTTTTGAAATTAGCACTGCCACGTACTACGCTTCAATCTTTACAAAGCTGTTTTTTATTGCCTTACTTTAAAGCGATCATTGATTCATAAGGCCTTTTAAACGACCTTAAATGAATTTAATTGTTATTCTCGAGTGTTTTAATCTGTAGTGATTAGCCAGGGACGTCACCAAGGGCGACGAAGGGGTGGGGGTGCATTATTAGCAACTGTTGCTCACCCATCTCCCCGAAGACGCTGTCATCCTTTGATTGAATACATACAAGTATACAAAGTAGGTTTTGTTTTAATTAAAGAGCCTCTCAGGAAGCTTTATAGTTCTCATTGGAACTTTTTCTTAAATTAACATTATGAAAATATTTTGCGTAATCCCTTTTGCTTTTGGTGCTTTTCACATATTTCAAAAAAAAACAAAAAACAAAAACACACAAACAAATCAGAACAAAACAGCGAAGGCCAATGGGCGGAATTGCAACTGAAGGTAACTATAAATTTTCATTAAACATCGAGAAATTAAAGACGAAGCAGTATAAGCAAATCAGTAATGCTGGCTACAGTTAAAAGGTACTGTTTTTACATGATCTTCAGCAATCTATCAGTCATGAAGACTTAGAAACTTTTGTCTGCATTTCCTTAGGGTCCTTAACTTCTTTGATTATTCGACTTTCAAATCTCTTATTTTTCTCCGGCAAAGTTTATTGAGAAAGGTGTGTATAGTTATTAATTATGTTAGAATTAAAAGAACTACCAGCTTTGAAAAGCCTTGAGTCCGCCAATGCCTGTTAGCTTAGTAAGAAAGTTTTAATGCTCAGCTCACCCCCCTGGAATAACTCCTGGTTACGGCAGTAGAAACACACTTAAGATACTGAGTAGGCCAGGAAAGATTCACATTGAGACGTCGAGCTCAACTAGCCGTGAACTTGTTTGTGGTTTGAGTTTGAAGTGTACGACAAGATGAGACATTTGATTATGTTGATGTTAACTTTTCTTTGTTGTGTCTCAGCAGACAAAGTAAGTATATAACTATGATGCAGTTGGCTAACTCAAACTAACAATGGCAATATTATTGATTCGAAGTTAACAGAGGGAGATGGTTAGGAAATCTATTGTCATAAGTATTTGTTTAAATGTTGATGTTGAACGGGTCCTGAGGGTGCACAATTCCCATCCGAAATTGCAAAACAACTGATCATCAACATTGTCCACGTGATTATGGTGA
>OU974084.1:2584795-2762295 GCA_918843875.1 Diadumene lineata
TTGTCAACAAACCAAATTTTTAGTCAGTTTGTCGGCATTTTACTTTTACATAACTAGTAATTAACTTGAAGTACCGAATTAAACATTTTTAAATCTCACTGTTTATGAATTCAACACATTTCATTATGGAAAATGCTTTTGTGTACGAGATGTGTATGTGTTGATACGTACTTCACCAACACGTGTAAAGCCCGTACATATTAGTGCTTTCCATGATGAAATATACCTCTGAAAACTTAACGGTTTCTTGATTTAAACATGTAAAACAAACATTTAAAAAAGTTTGACTTGCGGATATCAGACTCTCTCGAAGTCGGATTTAATATTTATCAAATTGACGAGACTTTGAGGTGCTTTGTTCAATCATAGAAAACTCTTGAAAGTGAAGAGAGCACGAACTGAAGTGATTTTTTTTTTTTTTTTTTTTTTGCATGGATGTGTGCATTTCCATTCTGCTTTTGTCAACAAACTTTTGTGATTTTTTTTCGCATACAGGGGAATTGATAAATTGAGCTACTTAAAGATCCTGACCACTTTAGCAACAACGCTTCAAACGTGTGCCAGCGAGCAATTTATCACTGAAAAGGCCGAACGCGCTTCAAATCCCGCCAAAAGGCAACATAAGAATATAATAATGTCCGGTTAAGATTGCCTGTAAAAACTACGTCAATGGTTAGTTTTTGAAAAAAAAGCAATTTCCCTTCATTTTATGCGATAACTAGACCCTGAATTCAGGGTTTACTCGTGCCCAAGAACGGAGGTTCTTAAAAACCGAAAACAAAACAAAACAAAAAACAAGAAACAAAACGACACAAAATATGCAATACGGTTTCTTTGCGACATCTCGAACTTGCCTTTAAGCTCTTATAATACCACAGGCAGCCCAAGCAATCTACTCGCTTCGCTCGCAGCAACTAGAAGGCAGGAAACTATCATCCATACCACATCTTCTTTAACGGCAAAAAATACTCCAAAATCAACAAGAATTACACAAAAACTACATCAGCATAAAAGCTCAATAAACAAGATTTCAATAAATTGCACTTTACTTCAATTTTTCACGAAAAAATACTGCAAATTTTCGCTTTTTCTTTCAAAATTCGGCAGATTTTCCAATCAGTTGAAGCGTGGACCATAGCGAGTGAACATTATTCGTTGTTTGCCCTTTGTTATGTTTCTCTCAATTTCGCAAAGTTCAGCCAAAAAAGAGATCCTTTTAGACTTGAAAAGTGACCAAATAGTCTCCTTTGGGTAAGATACCAAAAGATCCTTTTGAAATATTTGTCTTTTTTCGCTTTTGTTAATACACATCGCTAAACAATCGTTCTTCAACTCGGGTGAGCGAACTTCGATATGTATACGTCTACAAGCTCGAAAATTCTCACTTTCGCAATGAATTTCTTGCTACTTTTTGATCTTGTTCACTTCTAATAATTCTTCTTAACAATTCCACGAATTGTTTTTCCTTCAATTAAGTTTTATTTAGCTGTTTTGATGCGACATGGAAGCATTCGTTTTAATTATTTTTTTAGCTGTTTTGATGCGACATGGAAGCATTCGTTTTAATTATTTAAAAAATTGTTTATTAAAAAATAACTGAATATAAAATTGCAAAAGAAAGATTACTTAAGAATAAGAAAAAAGAATACCAAAAAAAAAAAAAATAACCAAAAAAGAGATTGGCCGTTCGGAGACTTGAACTCGTACTACTTATATATAGCTTAATGGATCTCACGAACATCATGTTTGGCGCGATGGCAAGTCGGGTAAGGCGCAGCCTGACAATCCAAAGGTCGCAGGTTCGAGCCCGTGGTCCGTCCTCAGAAATTTCTTTCTTTGTTAGTTAAATTAATCAGACCTGATGGAACTTGTCTGAACTTGTCTAAACTTCTAACAGCGAAAAAAAAGGAAAAAAAAAAAAAAAAACTCGCAGCAGAACTATACTCGTGTCCTCGGCCTAAGGGCCTGGGCACGAGTAAAAACTTTCCACTTGCGAAATTCAACCAACTTTCACCCAAACAAGTTCTAGTGATCAGTTGACCAATCAGAGCGCACATTACAAAAAGTGATCTCGTCAGCGTGCTTTGTGTCAGTTATTCTATTTTGTTCTCAATGATGTTGCTAACGTTTCCACCAAGCAAGTTTCGTCTACACGTTTGCTTTAAAAAATACTATGAAATCATATATCAATGAAGCCAGTGGGAAACTGAGAATATTTAAGGTTTTTATATAATATATAATCTTAGTAAAAACGGAGCGATAAGTTTAGCAAAGATTGGCAATCGGGCTATTAGCATTATTACAACTAGCTTATCGAATACATCAGATGCACTAAATTACATGGTGTTAAGCAGTTATCTCATTGATGGGACTATTGAGTGTTTTCTATAACGTTATTAGTAAGAGCTCCCTTATCAGATACAGATAAGCTAGTTCTAATTGTATGTAGATGTGTAATTAACAAAGAAGTGAGGCTCCTTTGAAAATACGTCGAGACGATCTCAATAAGTCTTCAATCGCGTAATTACCATCGATTCAAATACTAGCCGTTCTTGTTGAACTGAAATTTCTGGTTTAAAAAGTGAGATATGTAAATAGACTGCCATAAGTGTCGACATTTATATTATATACCTCATCTTAAAGAAATGTCAAATAAATATGTATTTTTAAGCAAAAATGTTAACACTTTGTTAGTTTGGATTGACTAAAGAGAAACATATAAATTAGAATATTTTGATATAATCTTGAACTGAAAGGTAAAAAAAAAATAAAGATACAAAGCGTTTAATTATTGTCACGTTCATATAAATACAGCTTAATTTGCAAAACCCAGTTCATAGTATCCTCCTTAAGTTGCTCTAAACAAGTTACAAGGTAAACTATTCTAGATCTTCTATCCATCGCCGTAACTAGCATGGGGCAAGCGAGGCACTTGCCTCGGTGGAATTTTGTTTAGTTTTCAGTTTCTTATTCCAATTGATTATTAACAGTTTAAATTGTTAAAAAATGTTCCTTTTTGAGCTTAGATTGATTATGATTAGTGGTTGGCGTTACTGAAAAGAAAATGCTAAACTGCAGTAATGCACATGTTTCTGATGACCAATTTGTTATATTTTAGAAAAATTATTTCTTTGAGGTCATTTTTAAAGTCACAACGCACGCTAAATAACGTAAAAACAATAGCGCCACATAGCTCTGAAAAGGCTTGAAATTACATTACCAGAGCCTGGAATTCAAAATGTTTCGGTCAAAATGCCCCAGGTCCCCTAGTTAACTGCCTCGGTTACCATTTTAGGTCTTGTTCTTTTAAGTGCCAAGCAAAATTATTTTTAATGCAATCTCATGTTGACTGTATTTGATACATCTTTCTATCTTAAGGTGTTTGCACCGGCAAATACTTAGATCTTATTAACCGAGCGGGAGGTCTGTACAGGAGAATCTTGACCGGGGTCGAAAAGTACAGACCGAACGCAGTGAGGACATTTTTCGCGCGGTGATTGGTTGAAAACCTTGACAAACCCTTGAAAATGCTGTCAGTCGGTGTCAGTCGATGCTGTAGCCGATGTGCTAAGGTTAGCGAGACGTTTTTCTCAAGAAAAAATGTGTAAATGGACAAATTATCAATGGAAATTAAGAAAATGTAAGTAGCTTAATGCAATAAATGTTTTCATGATTTGACAAATCGTTTCTGTTGATAGTTGTTGTTCGTTTTCGTCGAAAAGCCCAAACCATGAAATTGGCATAGTTTTGATCAAGCAAACTTGTTTGTTCGTTGTTTTCACACCAAAAAAACAACTTTATGAATGCCATTTCTATCTATTCTCGATTATCAATTACGAGTAATAATTTAAACTTGTGTTTGTTTTGAAATGAGATGGTTTTGGTCTAGTTTTACGAGTTTGGATTTAGCGATTACTTGCAGTCATTTCGTGGCGGCTTGGGATTAATTTGAACACACTAACATCAAATTCTCAACAAAGAAAGAAAGAAAGCTTACAGAACGAATAATCTTTTTCTGTTACAGGCATTCTCGACTAAAGCTGGATATTTCTGTGCAAATTGTGTGATTTATTGTGAATTTCGGACGATCGATTGTATTGAACTGGACTTTTTTCGCCAGTAAACAAAAAACAAGTAGAAAAAAACTACAAAAATTGTGGTAAAAAAAATAATAATAACGACAAAAAACAAATCGATTGGGATTTTCGGTGGTGTTTATTCCCACCAACGACCTATGTTTTGAAAATGTTAAAAACAATCAGCTATTCAATCGTGAAAAGGCCAGCTACTCAGTCGATCGGTCCGCGGTCTTAATACAGGGGGATATTAACCGCTCGGGAAGCGCGTATAACCAATCAGATTGCTCCATTTGCTAGTGTCCAGACTCCAAGATTCATGGTCATATAATAATGATCATTACAGAAGGAATTTTTAATGAAGCTTATTAATGAAAAATTTAATATTTATAGATTTCAAAATATTTGTACAATTTGTGGTGTCATGAATAGACAGGGGGGTTACTTTGATTTAATATAAACAAATTGATTTTAAACCTGTTTAATTCGTAAAGTATATAAAATATGCTTCCATTTTTTCAAAAAGTTAATCCTTGAAAGGTAAAAAAGGAAAACTGTGCTTGGGGAACCTAATCAGAAAAATATTCGCGTAGTTAATAATTACCTATATTCTGTAAGACCGGAGTTCTAAGTGATTGATATGTCAAAGTTTCCCAAGCACATATTTCTTTGTTAACATCTTATCTTTAATTTGTAAAAGTTTTTTAAGAAAATTTCTTGATCAGCGCAAAGAAAAATGAAACGGTCTAACACCTATTGTCAAAAATCCTTATTTTTGTTGCAAATATGCCATTTTTTCCTTCGAAATTGCCTTGATTATCTGCACAATAAAATTTTTTATCATTTTAAATCAATAGCTGCTGCTCTGGATGCTTGTAGCAGCAAGATATTCGAAAATATTGTTTTCTCGGCCCAGTCTCCCAACTCGGTAGAAGAACTTAATCCTTTGTGTTTTCTGTAAAATGGCTGAACTTTCGGCGCTAAAAATGATATTCTAATTATTCAAACTTTCGACGAAAACCAAAAAAAATATATAGAATAGACATGAAAATTAGCCTTCAGGCTTAATTTGAGATGTTTGTAAAATGGTCATTTTCAGGCGGTGCAACTACCTTAAGTTCTGTCGCTTAGCCTGGTCTAGCTTATGACCAAATCTCAGGATATCAGTCAGATTTCAGAATATCAGTCCTTTAGCAGATAAACCTGATCTGCAAAAGTAAACTTAGTATGGTATATCCCCAAAGCCTTATCTAAAGGACAACCATTTGTTCAATTTACAAGCTTATTTTAATATTACATTTAGCCTGATGCCAAAATAAGTCTCAGGCTTTATTGAAATTAGACTTACGAAGACCCGCCCGTGACTTGAAGTCGCCTTATTTTAATGCTCCGGCTTTAGGCAACTTAAGAGTTTTAAGGCGATGTAAGGAAATGTGGCCAAATTTCATGCGAGTCCCGGAGCATGTCTATAATAAATATTATACTTATCAATATATCTTTATTTGAAAATAACATGTAACTATGGCAAAGGATTTGATTCCTAATACTTAGTAGTAAGGAGTGATTTATAGGTTATGAACCAAATTTAATGAACCAAACAACAGGGCATGTTGAAAATGAACCAAACACCAATGAACCAAACAACAGGGCATGTTGAAAATGAACCAAACACCAATGAACCAAATAAGGGGTGTGTTTAAAAATGAACCAAACAACCAATGAACCAAATAAGGGGTGTGTTTAAAAATGAACCAAACAACCAATGAACCAAATAAGGGGTGTGTTTAAAAATGAACCAAACACCAATGAACCAAACAAAGGGGGTACCTAAAAAATGAACCGAGTATCCTCGATGAACCAAGGGATAGTGCACGAAATCGAGGCCGCGATGGGAAATAAAAGAGGGCGTTGTGATACCATTCATAGCATAGCGTAATGGACCGTCCGAAGGAAAATGGTGATATCACAACAAAGCGTCCCGAGTCTCTAAACATCGCAAGGGACGTTCCGCCAAGTACCCCATACACGAGCAGAAAAGAAGAGCGCCCATTTGTCTTCCCTCCAGTAGATGCGGCACCTGAAAAAGAAGCAACGAATGAGATTTGTGAGCAGAACGATGCCACCACGACGAAGGACGACGCAGAAGTCGTAAGTGAAAAGAAAAAGAAAAAGAAAAAGAAAAAACCTAAACCGACCAAGGAATGCGAAGCATGCCAGTTTCTAAGCAATTCTCTGATGGGTCGTCGTTTAAAACTCGTCAACACGCCATGTTGCGGCAAGAGCATCCACGAGGAATGCGTCGTGATATCGTTATTTCTTCGGGGGAGGAGCGCCGTATGCACCTTTTGTGACAAGAGTCTAGTGTTACTCCATAAAAAGGTGCCGATGCTGCGACTCACGACTGCTGATATGATGTACACCGTCAAATCCGAGTCGTGTATACTGGGATTCGACCCTGTCAGCACAATCACGCCGCGCGAGTTTGAACAGAGCCTCGATCCGAAATCGCCGTTGTTCCAGTTTTTTCAAAGGTCTACATTCCTAGGCGCGCAGGACATTGACAAACCGCAGAAGGGGTTTAAGCTCATCCACTGTCCCGAGATTCCCGAAAAGAAAGGCCGTCGCCCACGAAAACGCTGACACGAATGTGTTTTTCTTCCCCGTAGATTCTCCCCGTCTCTATAACCGTCTTGCGTCGTCATGCTCGTTGGGTTGGAAATGACGAAATGTTAAAGTGCATCAATCACTATTCAGAAAAGCTGAGGTCAGCGTGCGACAAACAGGTGATCAAGGAGTTTATGCAGAAGTTGAAGAAGGAACACCATTTGGAGTTTTGTCCCGATCACCCCAAAAATCTAGTGAGCCAACACTTGCAGCAGACACAAGAAATGATGGACTCTTCAGACGAGGACTACGATGAGGAAGAGGATTGTGATGAGTTTGCCAATCCTGGATACGTGTCAAACGACGACGACGACGACGAGGGATTTGTCTTGACGTATTGTCAATGTCCGTGTCCGTGTTGCACGTACGTCTACGATAAAACGTCAGGAGGTACAATTCTGGTCATGAAGACTTCTTGAACTTCTTTTGTATAGAAAAAATGTGTCAATAGTAATAATAAAAAAAGTATTTCGCAAACAGTATTTGTGTGTTTTGTTTTTGAAATCTATATATCTACCGGTACATCCAGATACTTGTCATTTCAGCAACACTAGAATGGGTAACTGGTTAGCACCCGATAAACCGCGCCCATGCGTAAAATGCGCAAGGATTATCCAGATGGCACGCGAGAATAGGCTTGACGAATACAATGACAAAATCCTCACCTTAGGGGCCACTCCCGTTAATCAAGACCACCGGATTCTGGCATGCCTATGTATTATCGACGAGCTGACCTCCACTCCCCCAAACGACGGTCGGCTGTATGCGTTTTACCGCTGGTCCATGCTGCAGCATTTTACTCTATTCGAAAGGGACTACGGGCTTCTGTGCAAACGCTGGCACGAGAATGAAAGATTAGCAAGTGAACGAATCATGAAGCGTCAACAACTCCAGCCAATGGTGAACGAGATGACGTCATTTACAAAGTGAATATTACAGACCAGCCGAGCGAGCTTTAAGCAGTTACAACCATGAATGTTTGTGCGAATGTCGGCAGAAACGTCGTCCATCGAAGGGGTAGACATAATCCATACAGCAGCGCTTGGGATCCAAGGCTCTTGCCCCGTTGTGTCAGATCTGACCCAGGAGAGAGAGAATTCAGGTTCATACTCGTCCTGAATGATGACCAATTTCCCAATCCGGGAATGAATGATTGGAGTTGTTGTTTAATTTGCAATGACAAAGTCTGGCATAATTGCGTGAGACCCAACGGCAAGTGGTGGTTCCTGTGCGAAGTGAGAGAGTGTGTGATGTGCAACCCGTGGCATCAAAGAAATACGATCAACTTGTTTGAAAGGCACGAGACAACAAGATCTATAGCTTGGATGGGAATCTATCACTGTCAGCTGGAAGACCCAGAAATGGTATACTCACTTCCACGTGTGGACGAGAAAACGTTCGAAGCCATGCTGTCAAAGTGGCCGTTCCACGCACACCCCATCGCTGACGACGACTTGTACGTCTTGAACGACAGTGTGTTCAAATTTCCTTCCAGTCGGGTGTTGAAATTGATCTATGCGAAACGACAACAACGGCGTTATGTAAAAAAGGATTTCAAAAAATCACTTGCCACCACCATTCAGGTTTTTGGTCCAGAGAGTCAGTACGAAGGCGAACAGCTGCACGAAATCTTGGTAAAAAACCGAGTGTCGCGGTACAAAAAGAAAAAAGAATTAAAAATGTTAAAAAGGTGCTTCAGAAAATGGCGACGCACCACCACGCAAGCGTATGTATTTGGCGGGAGGAGACAACAGAACGGATGGAATCATTGACTGATCTACACGAAGCTTTATGAGCGTCTAAAAAAAAATGAACCAAGCAGTAGTGAACCAAAAAACGAGGATATGTAAAATTGAACCAATTAACTAGTGAACCAAATAACCGGACACTTTAAGAATGAACCAGACAACCGAAGAACCAAATAACCAGACATATCAAGAATGAACCAAACGACTAATGAACTAAATAACCAGACACATCAAAAATGAACCTAACAACCAATGAACTAAATAACCGTGCATGTAAAAAATGAACCAATCAGTGATGAACCGAATTTAGGTCGTATTCCAATATGAACCAAACGCTACATGAACCACTCGTGTCCTAAACCACATTGCATGATGGGTTTTCCAGAGTGTTTATAAACGACGCTACTAGTTCGAGGCGGCCATCAGTTTCACATCATGAGCAAGTACAAGGCGCCTGAGGAATTGTGCTTTTGCAGTGTTCCATGCCGAGTTCAAAAGTTCAAAGACACGGTGTATCTGAAATGCGGTACCAATGTCGATTTCAAAAACACCAGAGACATCGTTGCCTGGTCTAGAGGATGTGGGTTGTCGATCAAAGCAGAGGATTACGACACGTGCATGACAGCCATTGCTAGCCAGCCCCGATTTCAAATGATCGGCCTAGACAGTGTACCCATGAGCGAGGACGAATACCCGACCTGTGATAAGCACCTGTGCAAGCTCAAACTGGGTTGCAGCAAGGATGGGCGCCCTTTCATGTCGTGTGGTGCCGTTCCACCAAACCATGGGTGTGGATGCTTTTACTGGTTGAGCGATTCCAAAGCGTCTCCATTTTTGGGAGAGCGTAGTAAAGATTATCCCTGGATTGTCCAACACTACCCCAATTTGGAAAAAGTGCTGGCAGATTTCATCGAGGAAGAAATGTTCGACGCTGGTAAAGTGAAGCTGAAAAGAAAACAGATCAAGAGAGGCAACAGTAAGTTGGGGGAAAAACGCCAGGCTGACGACGAGCTGGCCATGATTGAAGACGATGAAGAAGACGAACTCCTGTCGGCTCTTAAAGCGGACAGAGATGAAGATAAAGAGCAAGACAGAGTAAAGCAGGCCTTGTCAGACAATCACCCGCAGGAGAGAGTTGGTTTTTATAGAAAGGTGAATAACCCCATCCATAAGAAAAGCAGATCTGGTTTCACATTTGGAGCGCAACACTAAACTGAACTCTTTTTTTTTTTCTATTGTAGTATTGCAGTTATTGTATAGGAGGTGTTAGCGAAAACTTTGATGTGTGGTTACAATATTGTGACAACGAACCACGTCAGCTAAATGTTGTAAATGCATCGTCGATTATTTGTAACCTGATTAAACTGATTGATCACCAACCGAGTTTCAAGTGTGGATGTAGCAGCAAAATTAGCGAGCACTTTAACTGCATGGCACCACCCACGCTCCTGGTCATTGGGGGGTCGCGTGAAGCACTCCATCAGGCGGGTACAGAGGGTGGGCCTGATATTTTTGAAATTCAAGCACGCACGATGGTGGGGGTAGCAGAAAAGGAACTGAAAAACAAGGAGAAATATGAGGATTCACTCACAACGTTGATATACGGGGAATTTCCCTTCTACTTTTACAACAACGCCGACTGGGATGAGGTCCTCGATGATTTTTACAGCTCCACAAACATTCCGTTTGACTGGTTTCTGGCCACAACGTACTTCTCGACACGTGGGTTTCCGCAATGCATCGACGTAATGGGCCGCAGACGACACCTGCGTTGCGAGAGAGCCGACGTGTGGATTCACGGTGCGTACTGCATGCTTCGCTATTTTTATCAGCTCGTGCGGAAGCAAAACATGGTGATCGTCATCAACCCTCATCCCCAGTGCAAAGAAATGCGCGATAGTGTTTACAGATTGGTCCAGTACAATCTGACGCCCACCCCTCCTGACGATGTCAACGATTTGCCGGTCCCCTTTTCACAAGATCAACGAACTCTCAACCGAATCGACACAGACAATGGCATTTGTTACACTCTAGAAAGTGGTATGAATCCCAGATCATCATTGCTTCCTGTCAATCTCTGCCAATACTGGTGGGAATTTTTGTTCAAGGTGCTGCGTTACCGCAAGACACCTATTGACACGCGATTCAAGCCCTGTTTCTCCCCATCTGACGTGTTGTATAGTTTCTGTGATTGTGTCGCACGACGCCTCATCAAACCGCGCGACTACAGCCCCTTGTTCGATCTACCCACCACGCCTATGCTTCCCAACCCTCGAGGACTTGAGGTGCCGCTGTGGCACTTTGAACGACTGCAACCGCTCTTTAAAGAGGTTCATTAATAAAAACAAATGCATTGTTTGGTTCATACCTTTTATCTCGTTCATTAGTCAAACGTATTGTTTGGTTCACACATGTTATCTGGTTCATTTTACTACATTTGGTGTTTGGTTCATTCACACCCGAAACGCATATAAACACCCGCACAATGCCCCAATTGAACACTCGATCACACGATGGACGCGGTTCAACAGCAGCAGCAGCAAGACGAGTTTGACAAGATTGTACAAGCATTGGTCTCCTCAACCTCTGGTGATGGAAACCTCCACACTAATTTTGTCGTGCTCGACGAAGGACAGGCCAACGATGCTATCGGACAGGCGATGGAAGACACCAAGCGCGCCATCGAGGAACGTCTGACGCGATTACGCCAGGAGATGGCCAAAGAGTCCAACTACGAAATGACCAAGAGAAAGACGCGCCGAGAGCCAAAACCCAAGAGCGACGGCGAAAAGATGAAAGCTGTCATCGAGAAGTTCTTCAAGAAACAGGCCGAAGATATCTATGCCATGGTTGGTGCCAAAGAGGTGAACAATGTGCAGTTCTACGAGGTGTTGTTAAAGTGGTTTCTGCAGTGTCAAGAGGAGAGAAGCCAAGTGGTAAACAGCCTCCGTTATGGGCCCGACGCACAGTACGCTACCGATGATCAGTTGAACGAGTTGTTTGACGCTCACGACATGAACTTTTTGACATTCAAGGTATGCTCTGCAGTCGGCGGTGATGATAATGATGATGACGGTGTGAAAACATTTCCTTTGTCTACGCCAGCAGATTCCCAAGAAAAGGAGAAAGACCAAAGTGCAAAAAAGGACGTCTTAGAGATTCTCAAGAAAACTGAAAAGATATCTGGCATAGTGAAGCGAAATGGCAAGGGAAAGTTTACGTGGGCAGACGCTACTCCACTCCACAAGTACATGAAAAGAACGCTCTGGACGGCTGCACGCGACGTAGACCTGAGCAATGCCTACTTTTTCGTTGTCGAAGGAAAATGGTACGAGTTGCCACGACTCGCGGATCGCTTCTTTTTCGGTCACGACGAGGAAGAACGTGTCATGAAGTGCGTGAACGAGCATACCGTGAGCTGTTGGATAATGAAAGGCGACAGATCCAAAGGGCCCGAGGTGGATTTTCTTCCCCAAAGCATGGCTGCACATTTGAGAGACTCGATCTGTATTCCTCCCCGAGAGAAGGAAAAAGGGACTGACATTGCGCGATGCTTTGGCGCGCGCGTGTACGCGGAAATTCCGTTCAACGCGCAGGCGTTTAAACATTCCTACTCGCGTCAAGTCGAGCCTGGACAGTGGCATTTTTGTTCACGATTTACAGGGCATTTCATAGCTGATCCATCAAAATGTTTCGTGTGTAAACGAGCCGCACATCAGTCCATGATGCTCGTGGCGTTGCACTTTGAAGGCTCTACCCCTAATCGGCCGTGCACCATTGAGGAAGTGTGCATGTGCTGTGCCCGAGGAAATTTGCTCAAAAATGCCACCTCCCCGCTCTTTTTGGTCGACCTTGAAACCAGAAAGGCCCGTCTGCTGTCGCACAACGACTGCTTCAGCGTGGATCTCGTCGAGCTGAATAAGGATCTGGACAAAGGGCTAAAAAACCCTGATCTATGCTACCCACCAGGTTCCATCGACGGGTTACGTGCCATTGTGTTTGACACGTTTGAAAAGAATATTATCGATGTTGGTGGCTCATTTGAAGCCAAACTGGTGGTGGAAACGGATCGCGTTCTTTTGCCAGAATTGCACTGCTATTCACTCAACGAGATAGAAGACGACACGCATGGCGCAGCGTTTTATCCAGGTTACGCCTTTCGCACTCCGTCGCGGGTGTGTTCGCACCCCAACGTGGCCGTGTTTGATTGCGAAGTGTCAGCAGACGGACTTCCCCTGGTCAAGGTGACCGAAATGTCACGTGGCACAGAGGGTAGCGCCGACTATTGCATGATGTCCTCGGAACCACTGTCGTTGACGCTTCCTGCATATTCCACCCTTTCCATGATCGGGACAAAGTCGTGCACTCACGAATTTATCTACGATCTTTGGAATGTAATCAGACAAAGAGTCGCGACGTTGATCGTCGGTTTACTGCGGCTGTCTCCTCGAGAACGAGGTCCAGTGACGGGTAAACTGGCGACCAATCTAGAAAAAACGGTCCAAGGGGCAGTGGACTCTGAGGATGTCATTAAAAAATGCTGCATACACATTCACAATGCTTTTGAGTCGGTGTCGTCCCTACTTTCACGCAAGCGTGTCCTTAAGCGCGAAGAGGACGAAATTGAAGCATTTAAAAAAGTGAAGCATTTTGCACATGTCAAGTTTGAAGGTAACGAGTTTGTAAATTCTGTCGACGATCTGCTAAGACAAGTCGAAGCTGCTGAAAATGTATAAATATAAGGTGTAGTGCTTTTTTCTATTAAACCAAGTTTGTAAAATCATCATGTGTGATTCGTCTCGTAAGTCACTTAAAACTAAGGTGGAGAGGTGGGTGAAGATTTTTTTCATGTGTTTGAGGACGCTTTTGGACGTTTACAAGATTGCTACCGACCTCGTGGATGGACGGGCGAGAGACAATGGGCCTATAAAAGTCCAAGCAAAGACAAAACATTAAGAAGAAAAGAGCGACGATGGAGGATCAAAAAAAGAATGAAAAGCGCTTAAAATTTGTCAACCAAAAACTTAGCGATGCCTATTTCAATCCCGAGAGCTCTGTGGGTTTTGGAGGCTTGTCTGCGCTTCAAAAGTATGGAAAGACGCTGGGAATTTCGGGAGCGGAAACAAGACGGTGGTTGTCGAACCAGAAAAACTACCAGACGTTCAAGCCAGTCAAGCGGCGTATCAATCGCCATCGCACCTTTGTCGACGGACTGGACGAGCAGTGGCAGGCGGATCTCATCGTGCTAGAGAATTATGCCAAGGAGAACCGTGGACATGCTTACATTCTCATCTGCATCGACATTCTGTCACGTCACGTTTTTGCCACCCCGCTGAAAAACAAAGATGCTATGACCACCATGGCAGGCCTGAAGAAGATTTTCGACACTTCAAAGCGCAAGCCCCTTTTGTTGCAGACTGACGAGGGAGGAGAGTTTATGGGTGCGCACTTTCAAGCATTTCTAAAACACCAAGGGATTCGGCACTTTTACACGCACCAAGATACCAAATCGGCCATTGTTGAACGAGTCATTCGAACCATAATGGGCCGTCTGTGGAAGAGCATGTTTTTTTCAAGACGGGACACAAGTGGATCGACCTTCTTCCCAAGGTGGTTCAAGGCTACAACAACTCAGAGCATCGAACGATTGGCATTGCTCCAAAAGACGTGACGGTAGAAAATAGTCGAGATGTGTGGCGCTACCTGTTCTCGAAGACGACTCAAAAACCACAGCCCGAAGGAACACAGCAATCAAACAAACTCACCACAGGGCTTCGTCTTGCCGAAACGGGTGAAAAACAGATTCCTCCTGCAAGAAAAAAGAAGACGAAAAAGATGAGAGAAAAGCTCCCCAAATTTAAAGTGGGAGATCACGTGTGGGTGGTGGACCGAAAACGACTAAAACGCAACGCCTTTGAAAAAGGATATCAATCCAAATGGAAGACGGACGAGGCCTTCATTGTAAGCAGCGTCTTCAAGGGGCAGCCATTCGCCTACCGCTTGGTCAACGAAAGCGGGGAATCCGTACCAGGGCGATTTTACGAAGAACAACTACAAAAGATTTAACATGTCCCTGGTCAGCGCCAGTCCCTACATATTGGTCATTCCCAGCAACAATCTGAGCAATCCCAACAACGTCTCCTCCAACTTTGAACTCGTGGCTAACCCACCGCTCTTATTGGATCAAAAAGGCGCCTGGTACGTGTCGCTGCGCTCGCTCTTAGTACCTCCCCTCGAGCGTGATGTTGATGGAGAAGAGAATGCCATTTTCGTTCACTGCGACATCGTAGAACCCGAGATGGTGGCAGGACAAAACAAGCAGCTCTTGGGTATTTTTCCAGTAAACCAGCCAAAAAAATCCGACGGATCCTACATCACAATCAATCGGAACATTCTCAATCCTGAATATAAGCGAGTCACGCGCACCACCATTCAATCTATTCGCATCAAGATTTTGGATCAGTACGACCGTCCCATTTCGTTTTCGGATCAAATTTCGTCGGTGACGCTAGAATTCACCATGAATCCGCCAGATAATGGGCAGACGTTCTACATCACGAGTGATAAAGCAAGTAACAGCAGCAGCACACAGCAAAGTTTTACAAACACCATCGTACCACCGCTGCTCGTGGACAAAGACGAATTTGAAGTGGCCTTGATCAAGTTGATCGGTCCATTAACGAAGACATCAAAACCGGGTGTGCTACCGACACCCAAAAGGCCCAGTGGTTTCTTCCTCGGTCGGCGAACAGACTACACCAAAAACTCTCAGGCTGACTTCAACTGGACGTATCACCGCTGTTACTTTCAAGGAGAAGTGACCGACTTTGTGCTCATGATGAAAAGACGTCTCGACGAACTTCAGCCTGAACTGGAACCAGTCCAACACGGGGGCCTGCCGGACCTCTATACCATACGGACCCAACACGAAACGTTCTCGTCTGGTCCTTCTTCGAAGTTGCTACACTCTGTCGGTCGCTTTCTGGTGGTGCCCCGGCACAAGACGATCAAACAGCGTCTAGAGTGGATGAATAAGAAAATTCCTGAATTTGTGACCACGGTCGACGACCACATGAAATTGAAAATCATAGACATGTCAGATAGTATTCACCACGTTGGGTGCGACTTTAGAAGGGTCACCACGACGCCGCCCAATACGACAAAAACCAAGGCTCAAGGAGACGTCAGCCCAGCCGTCAGTGCGTGGACGACACTGGGAGTGGAGTTTAAGCAATCTGGTGTATCCAGTTTGGACTCGAAAAACATCGACTCCTCACAAGTTGTCCTCCACCCCATCGACCCCCGTGCGTTTCGAGGGCACGCTTCTGTAGTGGACAACAATACAGCGTTTGAAGTCTGCAACAGTTTTGCTCTCGGCTTTTCTGAAAATTTACTCCCCTACGCGGGAATTCCCAAGTCGAAACTGAGCAAGATCACCACGAAGATTGATGGTCAAGATGTTGAATTCTACGCGATTCTGCCACACAACTACTCCCCCGACAAGGAAACGACATTCTATATCGATCTCGAAGAACGAGGCAGCTTCATGTGTCCGACGTATCTGCCGGGACAGTCCACTGCAAATCGAATCTCTCTATCTCACCCGACCGACTCGTGGATTCACACAAGAGGAAGCGATATGTCCGAGAGCCTTCCATCGACTCAGCCAGCCATCTTTGTGTATTCTGACGTGTGCGATAAGCAACGTGTGGGCAATGTCAACACCCCTCTTCTTCAAACTGTTCAAAGCGATTCTGTGGTGATGGAAGTACCCAATCCAGTGTACGTGCCCGTGTCCCGAGATCGCTTCGATCGCATGTCGGTGGAGTTGTACGACGGACAAGGCAAGCCCTACAGCTTCAAGTCCAGCGGCGATATGGTGGCACAACTTCGCTTTCGTAAAAAAGGAAGTGTATAAATAGGGAAGGACGTTGAGGTTCGTGCCATACATCCGCACCATGACCATACCGATTGTATTTTCAGGCGGACGACCGCGTGGACACGCACCCCAAACAGGGGGTTTTTTCAACCCAATGATGCTGCGCACCTCGTTTTTTCCTCGTGCACAGTACGGGTCTGGTTTTTTCGACAAGGTGAAGTCGTTTGCCAAGGCTGCAGGAAAGCAAGCCGTTCATCACGTCAAACAAGAAGCTGGAAAGGCAGTGACCCACGCGGCACAAGGAATGCTCGAGGGTAAAGACATAAAGACCGCCATGCGCGATGGAACCATGCAGAGCTTAAACAATACCAAAAAGCGCGTCATACGCGAGGTGCAGAACCGCGTCGGTGAGGCAGCTGCTGCACTTCCTGCCCATCCTGGACACAAGCCCTCCAAGCGAAAGCATGCCGTGGCAGTCCTCGGTAATGCAGGCATGGCAATCGAAGAAGTCCGCCCGGCGAAACGGCAAAGGTCCAGAGGCAAGAAAAAGAAACGCACACAACGAGGGGGTGGTGTCTACGACCTGTTTGGAAGGGTATGACCGCGCGTCGACTGAAATGTAGGATAAACACAATAAAGCTAGTTTGAAAGCGGTCAGGTGCTTCTTTCTCTATAAAAGGCAGAGCCACACGCCTGGGTTTTGTAGTTCATTTGCAGACATGCCTGGACAACAACCAACTAACCGCAGAGGGAAAGGGGCCGTGGACATGCCCACAGCAGGTGTGATTCCTGACAGAAAACATAAAGATGACGAAGTCCCAGAAGACGTCATCATTGAAGACTCACGTTTTAACCCCTTCGAGGAGCTGCCGTTGGACGTGTCTGTCGAAGAACACAAAGTTGCGACGTTTTACCCCACTGCTGCTACAGACCACGTTGTTGACTTTGTCATCCCTGCCACAGACGACTGGACACGATGGGACAACATGGTGCTGGTTGCCGAGTGGCAGCTGGTCGGCACTGACGACACAGACATTCCTCACGACAAGGCGTTTCATTTGGTAAACGGATTCGCGTCGACGTACTTCAAAACTGTAGAAGTAAAATTTAATAAGAACACCATCACGAGCAATCAACCCGACCGCCACTACCTCTCCTACTTCACGCATGTGTTGTGGGAAGCGGAGAAAGACAAGGACAAGAATCTACTTCAAGAAGGCTATCACCAAGACACCCCCTTTAAGCTCGACGCCACAAGCAACGACAACACAGGGGCTGCATGGCGAAAGGGACTCTTTGAACCTCACGCTGCTCCTCAGCCTCACGATGGGCTGACCATTCCCACAGGAAACATCACAGGGCGTCCAACCATCCGCATTCCCATGAGCACATTTTGTGACCCCATGAACAGTCCCAAATTCTGCTGCCCAGGTGTGGAAATCAGCTTTCGTTTGAGCACCAACGACCACAGCAAGTACATCATAGAAGGAACTGCAGAAAACCCACACACACGTCTCAAAATTCACAAGCCCCGTATCGAGGTGGATTACTATCGTCCCGTGGAGAAAGTCAACACCAACCTGACCACTCGTATGTGGAATGGGGAGATTGCCAAATACCCTTTCACTTCAAGAGTGTTGCGTGCCATAGAGATTCCCCGCAACCAAGAAGTGGTGAATCTGTTCAACGTATTCCAAAATCAAACGCCCAACTTTATCGTGTTTGGTTTGATTCCAACTGCTGCACGAGAAGGCTCGTACCCAACCAACCCCTATAATTTTCAAACCCATGGACTGCGTGAAATCCTGGTCCAACGAGGCATTCACGACGTGCGCGAACGTCAGGTTTTTGCTGCCGATTCCGACTATTCTGAAGCCGTCGACCAGTTGTACTCTGCCTTGGGGAAGCAAAAAGGGCACGACGATTGTTATATAAACAGAAGCAACTTCAACGGTGGGTTTGCATTGTTTGCCTACGCCTTGGACAAGGATGGCGAGTTCAAGACCAACGTGAGGACTACAGACATCAACACTGGCTACACCCCCATCAACATTCATTTGAAATTCAACAAAGCTCCCACAACACCACTGACGTGCATGGTTGCTGGATTCTGTGAAAACAAGCTCAAGTTCGACGCAGGCAAAAACCCCATGTTTGAGCAGGCGTGGTACTAAGAGAGCAAAGACAGAAAAAAAATGAATCAACGCGCACAAAAAGTTCAAGAAAGCATCGAGAGACGCGAGAAGGAGATTGAGCACGAGCAAGGCTTGTCCAATGTCAATCTGGATCAGATTCTGTTTATCAATCCCATGCTGGGAAAGTACTGTCTTCCCACGTGTGCCTCCGACACGCTGCCTCGACCCACCACCATGAAACGCTACCCGATAGCGTTCATCACCAACACCAAACCGTCCAACGAACCTGGAGAGCACTGGGTGGCGTTTATCGCCTGGAACCAAGACGAGGTGGAATTTTTCGACAGTTATGGTATTTCACCCGCTTTTTACACGCGAACGTTTGCCACCTTTCTAAGGTCCTTCAAAAGCGTGCACACAAACCCCCTGACACTACAGAGTGTGGTCACCGTAGTGTGTGGACAATGGTGTCTGTTCTGGCTCTACCAGCGTCTAGTGAGAAAACGGACTGTAGAAGAACTCACTCGCGACTTGGAACCCCTCACCCCAGTTGAACGTGATCAACAAATAGCTGAATTTGTACTAGCCCATTTAATTGAAGAGGACCCTCATTTTACTCTCTTGGCGAAACAGAAACATCGCCACCGCAACGTAAGACATAGCTATTTTTTAAGAAAGCATCGTGTAGTACAGAAAACTCAATAAAAGGAGGTTTGAACAACACTCGTGTCTTTAGTCTCACCAACATGAAGAACCCCGACGGGAGACTTCACAACCCTTGCACTATTGGATACAAAGGCTCTACTATGAGCGGCAAGACCACCAGTCTCTTCAAGCTACTGGACAATCGCATGAATCCACACTTGTTTACCCGACCCGAGCTCAACAAAGAGGTGCTCTATTGCTACGGTTCCCACCAACCCAAGTTTGAAGAGGTCATGCAACGCGACCCTCACATCACATTTCATGCCGGCTTGCCCGAAAACGACTTCAAACACTATCTTCCCAAGGGTGGGATTGTGGTTTTGGACGACTTGATGAACGAGGCCGTCAACGACCCGAGGGTTACCGACTTGTTTACCAAAGGAGCCCATCACGACAACATAACGCCCATCTCCTTGGAACAAAACATGTTCCCTCAAGGGCGTGGGGGGCGTACCCAACGCATCAACACCCAATATATCTTTCTATTCAAAAACCCCTCGGACCATCTCGGGCCCCGGATGTTTGCCCGTCAGGCGTTTGATCGAGACAGACAAGAGAATTTCTTTCGTGCCTTTCAAGAGGCGACGCAGCAGCCCTACGGGTATTTAATGCTGGACATGCACCCGTTGACACAGGACGCTCACCGTCTGCGCGCCAACGTGTTGCCCAGCGAACCAGGAGAGCGACCCGAGTTTACCTATTGGGTAGACGAGCGAGACCAACCTACTGACGGCGACGACGACAGCGATTCCAGTACGGAAGACTAGTGACCAACTACACACCATGGACCAGAGTGAATATGCAGCATGGATTTTAGACAGAGTCATAGGTGGAGATGAATCCGTGTTGTCGGATCTGCCTGACTCGATGATCGAAGAGGTGGTAGAAGCAGACCGTGAACAATCACCGCAGCATCAAATGACTCAAGAAGAGTGGACAAGTGCCTTTGGCAATTTGATCAATGACGGCATGGAGCTGCTCGAGTCTTTGGAGCAATTGGAACCGACCACGTTGCAACCCACCACATCACCCGAAGCAGCTGCCATACTGACGGAACAATCTCCCACAAGGTCACCGCAGGATCGTCCATCATCGCCACCAGCCCAATCACCACCACCCTCAGTACCACCAGGAAGAACGTCCACGCCGATCACAACAGAGAATGAGCAAGGTGGAAATGAAGGGAGCAATGTCAGCTCTGGGGCTGACGGACCTACCCCAGACGAGCTGGCTCAAACCATCACCGAAAGCCTGCGGCGACGCATTGCACGAGACGTGCCCGACCGCCGTCAACAGGAATCCGTATACCGTGCCATCTCCATCCTCTCTCGAGATCAACTTCAAGACCTTCGTGAACGGGGTACGGGAGGTGACAGAGGTGGCACACCAAGAAGCGACCACCAAGTCATCACGCGAACCAAGACAACCACTACAGTCAAGCGCGGTCAACGTCCCATCTCCCATCGCACAAGCGAATCCATTGCATCCCCTTTGTCCCCCCGGGGACAGAGACCACACCAGAGCCTCTCAGCACCCTCATCAGAGGAGGACGACGACGACGATACTGTTCGAACCCACTCCGATTTTTCATTGACGCGCCACGATCACCGTCGGAATCGCAACCAGCGTCGACAACAACAACAAGGACACGGTGGTTTTTTGCAGTTTTTGGTCAATCTATAAAAGCATCCATGTTAAAAAAAAATCCCACACAATGACACCATGGCTACACGAAAAAGACAAAAAAAGAAACAAACGGGAAAGGGGGGAATCATAAGCATGATTCCCGGACTAAACATGCCTTGGGGAAGTGCCAAACGCATGCAGCGACGATGGAACAAGAAAAACTCCCTTCCACCCATCGCCGTGTGGTCAGTTCGCAACAGCCAGATATCAAACCACTTGAAGAGACTCGGATTAGCACCTCCCAAGAAACTATAAAAAGGCGTTTCATGCCTGCTTGTTCCTATATCATGGCAGTACGCAAGAGACGTAGAGCGAGTGGGCGAAGAAGAACGTTGGTACGACGCAAGCACACACTGATTCGTCCCAAATATCGAGCTTTGAAACGACAAATGGGAGGCTCGTTCATGGACAAAAACTGGTGGGAACGCCTGGGCAAGAACATTGCAAATACTGCCGTCACCATGGGAACTCTGGGCATGGCCGATGTGCCTTTCAAAGATTGAGCGTATATAAGCAGTGGCAACCCTCTGATCTTGGTTTTTTTCACTCATGGCACGCAGACGACACCGACGACGTAGAAAACAAGGGGGGCGAGGTGCGTGGTCTCAAGTATTGCGCGCCGCACGTGCTATCCGAAAAGCGGGAGGAGCGCTCAAGAAAGTGAATAAGGGAAAATTCATAAAGAAAGCGGCTAAAATGATAGGAAAGAGCGTAGCCAAGACCGGTGCAAGTACAGGCACGAATCTTCTTCTGAATGCAGCCATGGGGAGCGGTAATGGAAATGATGAAGGGTACGTCTAATGCTATAAAAAGGGAACCTACAAATTGATGCCATTCAAATGAGCAAACATCGTCCGCGACGTCGACGGCGCAGCGTGAAACGTCTCAGGCGCAAAACCGAAATTCCCAAAGATCCGAAATGGCGATGAACACCGGACGGGAATTGAGCAAGATCTACGCGAGAAAATATAAATATGGCCCTCCCCGCGTTCTCTATGGTCAGACCTTTAACCCATTGGGACGCTCTGCACGTTACGTACATCCAACGGCCCCAGACAGTATCACCATAGCAGGAAAAACATTTAAAAGCCCCTCCAGCACCTTTGAGCGCGTGATACGACGAAGTAGCAAAAGAACAAGACGACGCAAGAAATAATGCCAAAAGGTTGGACGCATCACATTGTCTTTCTGCGTGCACTCAAGGACTCGTCAGACCCCATCCGTGCGCGTTTGCTCAAATCTGCCAACGTGGGACAGCAACGTGCTGTGCAACGCATTTTCCGCGAGCTGTCAAAGCGAACTAACCCTTTGGAATTAGACGGGGATAGCGTTCGCTATCTCAAGCGTCATCGTCACAAGATTCGCGAACTGGCAAATCCAAGACTCGATGCACAACGCCGCAACAACCACTTTCAAACGGGACACGGTTGGATGAGCAAAGCTCTTTCTCGAGCATTCAAGAAAGGAACCAGACGCGTCGTTTCATCCACCAAGTCTCTCACCAAAAAGGCCGTCAAAAGAGCTGCATCCAGGGTAAAGGGCAAAGGTCTGAAAACCCAAATAAAATCACTCGTTACCAAGGGAGTAAGCAAAACGAAAGAAGTCAAAGCCAAAGCTATCGACAAGCTCAACGAGAAGATGCGAGATGCTCTAGAAGGGAGTGGAGGCAGCTCCAGTAGTGACGATAATGGTGATGGTGTGCGACGAGCACAGCTACTACGCCGACTAAAGCAAATACGACAAAGAAAACAAGAACTCATGAGACAGTTGAAATAACACTATTACAATTTAATTTTTTCAAATAAAGGTTTTACAAATACATTTTGTGGTAATGCCTCTAGAGGCGAACACAATCGTTGTGGTACTACATACTTGGACTCCATGCCCCGTCGCTCCATGGCGTGTAGCATCCATTTTGTAAACAACGTCACCTCCTGTCTTGGGCAGTGCCCCTTCCTGTGGAGACCACATGACCGCGCCTCGGGGAACATCGGCGCCAGCACGTCGGCCTTTGGACATCCCAGTGGCTCCAAGTCTAAACTCGGGATGCCCAGTTGGCGTAACAGGTTCCTTTCAATGATACCCCCTTTGTAGGCTACGGTGCCATAGCCGGGGTATAAAGTTTTGACAACTACGTCCAGGTCCTCCATTCTTATTGCCATAGTGTCCCTTCTTGTTATAGGTATGTCATAAATCCCTTTCCTTATTATGGTATCATGTTGTTTCCAGTCTTGCTTACCCATACTCAGTATTACATCCGCACTGAAAAAAAGATTGCTCCATACTACCGGGTTCTTCTCTAGAACTAAATACCCCAATTCTTTGCACCAGAATCTTCCACGAATTCTAAAACCGTCCATATCCATGACGGCTACCACGTCGTTGACCATTCTTTTCTGTTCCTCGGTCCAAAGCTATAAAAAGAAAACACAACACCGTGAGTCACTCATTCAGCATGCCACCTAAAAAACACAAGCTTGCAAAAATGCGCCTCGTGCCCTACGAGCACGACTCTAAACTTCTCAAGCAAATTCTGAGGGGTATTGAGGACATCAAAACCTCCAAGACCCACGACAGCTGGGATTCCATCACACAACCCACTGAAATGAAACAGTTGAAAGAACTGGAAGCGTATCACGACAAAATTATGCGCATGAGTCTCCCCCCTAGGATCAAGGGAAAAATTCTCTCTAAACTACTGTTGAAAAGAACCAAACTGGAGGAAGAGCTGAAAGCAAAGGCCCCCACCACACACAAGACCACAAAACCCGGGGCTGAACGATGGAGCGGCGACGACACCAGCGATTCGACACTTGTGACACGAGGACCTTACGCGGCTGAGGATCTTAGTGGCACTACTAGGGATGAAAACGAAGAGCCAGAGGAGAGTCATGATGAAGACGACGATGATGATATGACCACACCTGGACGCACTACACCTTTCAAGACGCCAACGTCCGCTGATCAAACACCTCTTCATGCCAGCACCCCTAAGCGACTGGATGAGATCCGGTCGAGAAAAAAAACAGTCAAACGTTTGAAAGAGTCCTTTGAACACGACGCGAACGATCCTAGCTCTCCGGTCCAAAGAGGTTCCAAGATTGCGGCCGACAAATTATCTAGAGAACTTGTTCAACTCAACCAGGAAGAACAGGACATTGTGCATGAGCTGAGCACCATAGGAAAACGTGTTGCAAGAAAAAATGTAACAAAGAAAAAATAAACTTACTTTTTTTTTTTAAATTCAACTAGTGTGTCCAGTCCTGAAATAACCATAGGGAAACGTCTGCATGCCACGCTGTACCCGCTTGTCAAATTTGAACGCGATCTTCTTTGTTGCCTTTGCGTCCGTGCTCAACACAAACGTCTTTTTGTTACGTACAATTTGCGGATTAGGCACTGACAGAACGTTGTCGTCATTCACCTGCAGAAGGTTCAACATGCTTTCCAAATTCACCACCTGCTGCGACGCGTAATTCAGTCGAATGCCCTTGAACTTGCACGCTGTCTTCCCTTGCCTTGTTTCATACGCATACGCTTTCGGCGCGATGGAGACAAACGTCTGAATCGAGTCATTTGGGTCCAACTCTGACGTCAACTCTCCAAGACCGTTACCCAAGGGAAGCATCGGCTGTCCTGACTTGTGAGAAAAAATGATCGAGTCCGTGTCCGTATACAACACTTGTTCCGGTTGAAGCATGCGCATAGCTCTATAAAGCTTCGTTCGGGCTAGAGACGTGGTCCACGATGCAACTAGCGTGTTGCGCTTTGGATTTTCAACCCTATCCGCTTCAATAGTAGAGTAATAGACCAGCAGCATCTCGTCGTTCATGACGCAAATCTCGCTGATTTCGATCGAGTCGTCCAATAACAGTCTCCAAAAGTCGTCTGGCATCGTAATAAACATGGCTTGCATGCGGACACTCGTGTTCTCCGCGTACTTCCCCCACAATGAGTTGATTGTAATTTTGCTCACCGAGCGGGCTGCAGGGTTCTTGACAATGTTCTCGCGATCGAGCGCCACGCCTGTGTTTCTTTGAAACTCGTCCAGGTAAGTCTCTTTCTGTTCTTCTGTCTCACAGCCCGCTGGCCAACCGCTGTACTCTGTTTTCTGCTTGAAGTACTTCATAATAAACGACTTGAACAGCGTGTCCGACACTTGAGGGTAGTGCCACACCTCGTACACTTCCTCAATTCTGTACCCCATCTCTACAGCCAACTGCAATTCAAGCGTGCACCAGGACCCTACCATCATGCGCTGCTCGTCTGTGTGAGGGCATTCTTGAAGTTTTTCTTCAACGCACTTTACGCACAAGGGAAACATCAACTTTCCGTGACAACGCACTGGCAACACAGGCAAGTACAAACCATCGGGTGGCGACACCTTGCACTTGATGAACCCATTGGTTCGGCCAACCACTTCGCCCGCATTACAGCCTATCAACTCAGCATGCGTAAAAATCTCTGGATGACCTATGGGATACGGCTCACATTGGCACGATGGGTAGAGGGACGTAAAGTCGAAGTAATGAATGTCCTCACAAGCTTCAGCTTCTCGGTAAAGTACAATGGGACCACAGCGGCCCCCAAACATGGTATCGCGTGCTTCCATGGGTACCAAATGAAACTCGGGAAATCCTCCGACGTCAACCTCTTGGTCAAACTGATGTTCCCAGATCACGTGTAGGTTCACACCCTTTTCGCGCAGGAGCTTCTCTTTGTCCACTGTTCTAGCATACAATTCAAACATGGGTTTCTGCACCTTCCGATTCATCATCTGTTGCGATGGAAAGCACTGTGGACAACCATGAAAGTAACACCCGTGAAATTGAAACGCCGTTGCTGTCAACGGATCGTACCCGTCCACACTGACCCCGTGCAGAATCCGTTCACCCTGGGGATGGAGAAACGAACGGAACATGCCCCAATCTTCAATGACGCCGTTCTTGTACAAATGCCAAAACCACTGCGCACACTTTTTGGAGTTGTTGGCAATGCGTCGATAGCCATTTGGTGGAATACTGCCTATGACATCCTTTTCCATGTGATTTTGCGTGAAATCGCGGTACGAGACGGCGGCCAAAGTCATGCACTGCTTGATGGGATCTATGTTGGCGGATTCCACCACTGTACTGCGGTATTTGATGCATGCCTGTGCTAGAACGTGAACATCATTTTCACAGTACTCATCTTCAACGGCGTCCAAGTCAAAACCATCGTTCTTCACTTCTTCGTACCACGTGTAAAACTCCTTACGGCGCTCTTCGCTCATGTACTCGGGTGCATAATACTCTGCAGCCGGCATGGGACCTACATATCCCCTATTCTCTATCGTATTGAAACGGTGGGGAAAAAATGTTTTCTAGATAGGCAGTCCAAACATCTTGGCAACATGATCCAAAGAGGCGAGGAAAAAATTCAACGTATCTTTAAAGGTGATTTTGAGCTGCTTGAGCGACATTTGAAGAATTTTTCCACCGGACATCACCATCTCTGGAAGGTAACCGTTGTTTGCCAAATACTTTGCCACAAAGTGGCCATCATAACCACGAAGATTGTGAGCTAGCACGATGCTGTCGATGTGATCTTCTCTCAAAAGCCATTTCATGAAATCCTCCAACGTGTGAAAGGTGTGCATTCGCCTACCATAGTTGGGACACTCCACGTCCGAAGTGCACAGTTCTTGGCACAGTTCACACACGTGCAAGGCTTTCACTAGTTTCACCACATGAACACCGTCCACTTCGTAGGCGTAGCATTCCAAATCGAACACAATCCACTGAAATTGTGATAGTTCTTCCACCGGTTTCATTTGTTGTATGTAACACAGATGATTCTCATCCACGATCTCTTGACATAGAAAACACCGTCGCTCGCCACACACATGTTGCGATAGTGGTCTCCAGGGATCGGACCCGTTCACGCGTCGTTTCTTTGGCAAGAGAAGATCCACTCTTTTACAACATTTTGAGCATTGCTTGTATCGCTGACACACGCTGTACAGTTCGCGAGCACTTTCAGGCGTTTTTACGTTCTCAAGCTCGTCATCATCACTCTCTGACTCTTTTTCTTCTTCTTCTACCTCATCATCTCCATTCTGGTCCGTGCCAAGCAGCAATTCAACAGAAGGCTCAATGACGACAGTCATACTTTTCTTCAAGTGTGCCTCATAACAGGACTCTGAAAAGAATATCACTCGACAGTCCGGGCAGATGATCATGGCTGCACCGTCCCCTTGCTTCGGAGAGCATCCCTCGACACGTTTACATCTTGGGCATTTGAACACTTTAGAGTGTGTTTCTGTACATCGCGTCTTGTCGCAGAGGGCACAGTAGTCCTTCTCACACAGAAAAGCACGTACATTGGAAATGAACTGATAATGATCATCTTTGTGCAAGAGATACAAATGGCGAAGTTCTTCTGGATTGACATCTTTCAAATCGGCATGACGTCCCACATACCCTGCACGACGCCCCAAGTGATGGTACAACACATGAATTTGAACTTTCTTTTTGGCCAGAAACGCTTGAAATCGGTCTAGTTCTGCAATGCCGGCGGGCTTTAACGTGTCCACATTGGCATGTTCCATCAACTCAAACGCTTGTTCAATCAACTGTGGATTCGAAGCACGAAGATTTTGTCCTACAAAAAAATTCATTCCCTGGCAAATTGCTACCGCAGCACAAATCATCTTGTTAGCATTGTTTGTTATTAAACTGCGTTTACTCTGTTCAAAGGTAACACCGCAACGATACGCTCGTTGAAATTTTCGTTTGCGCAGTCGTTTCAGTCTCTTGGCGCGTTTCTTTACTTCCGATTCTTCTGCATTCATATCGGACAATGAACAAAAATGACACACGATCGAATTTGAAGAAGTGCGCTTGTCATTGAACGAAATCGAGTTACACGTGGAGCACACCATAAACTTTACTCTTGGAGGTGTCAACGACATGATCGTCTTTGAACAATAATAGGCTGTGTCTCCATTGTCTTTCACATCCGCGACGACAAAGAGTTGATCTTTTTCTGTGCAAGGGTGAACGTACACCACCTCGTCAGTCGGGCAGTCGGGCGTACACTTCAACACGTAAAGTTTTCGCGCATACCATTGACTACACAGTTCGCCCAAAAGGGCATAATCAACATCCTCTTCTTGTGGTACGTTATCGCCTCTTCGATGCTTGTTTTTACCCGCCATGATGTGATTTATAGCTTGAAATACACCTACAAGTGTCTTTCCGGCATAACGAACACCATGTTTTTGTTCAAGCAACTGCGTGTAACCACTTCTTTCCTTAATTTCCATCCACTGCTGAAAGGTAAACTTGGGGCCAATCTTGCGTTTTTTTCCTCCTCCACCCACGGGCGGCTTTTGAACACGTGTGGCCGTCACTGAAAACTGTCCTGGTAGGATGAATTCCTCGTTAGATTGAACAATGGAATCGATTTTGTTCATGATCAGTTCGCTGGTCACCTCGTTGGAAGGCATCAGCGGAATTAAAATGTCATCCCTCAACAAGGGAAAGTGAATCTTTATAAACAGTTTATCGGTAGGTTGATGTGACCTTTTGACGGCGTCTAACAGTTTTTCCATGTTGAGTGTCATAGTTGTGATGGCCTCATCTACACTGTGTGCGCCCGCCTGACTGACCTCGACGGAAAGAATCGTCTCAGTGATATTGAATTTTTTCAGTTGCTTTTTTTTCACTTCCGTGATTTTGATGCCGTGCGACGGGCCCGGAGGTTGTAATTTAACTTCTTGTCCTTGGCCTTGATCTTCTTCTTCTTCTTCGTCTCTTCCAATTCCGCTAGGACCCGGTCTAGCTTCATGTTCACCTTTCTCCAGTGCCGCGCGCATGCTTCGAGTCGCAACACCTCCATATTGAACATAGTCTCCAGCGCCTCGCTTGATTGGGTCGAGATATTCTTCGTCGGAACTGTCGTCCTGCTCACTGACAGAAAGGCTCTCCTCTGAGTCGGATCGTCCCTCTTCCGTGCCAGAAGCAATTTCACCGTCATCGATTTCGTTTTCTTTTCCGCTAAAATTTCCGGCTCCATCTCCGCTCCAGAGTGCTGGGCCATGGGTTTGTTCCCGAGACTGGTTGGGATCTTTGTTTTTTTGAAAAAAAAATCCGTTTATCCATGAATTACCGTTTCGCGCAAACAAATGGAAGATTTTAAAGGGATAATAACAGTAGTAAAAAAAAAAAAAAGAAATGAATAAACTAAATGAATCGACTAAAAGAATAAACTCACCTCCAAAGTCACTGGTGAAGCCATCATTTGTTAATGCTTGACACAACTGATCGAAGGATTGAAATACGCTGTTATCGTTTTTCAAGTCGTCCAAGGTCAAGTAAGTGTGATCTTGTGAGAACATCACCCGACTGAATGAATCTTCGAGCCAGCTCGCCCGTTTATATTTACTATTGTATTGTCTCTAGGGAGGGGATCTAAGGGATCGCATATGGGGGGAGGGGGTACCCCCCCTACCCCTCCCCCATTCTAAATTAAAAAAAATAGAGAATTCTGGGGCAAGGACAGCGGGTATATAATAGTGTGAACCAAAGACGTGAAGTCGACTTCAGCCGTGTTCCACTTGATGCCAAAAACGCTTAACAAGGCACCCAACAGACGGGGAAAAACGTTTATTTCTATTTGTACGGGGTGAGTAATATATTGTTGTAATCTTATATTTCATTCATGTTTCGTGTATGTTAGGGGACCTACCAACTAATCGGATTTAGGGATTTTTTTTAATTTATGTTTCGTGCATGTTAGGGGAACTACAAACTAATCGGATTTAGGGATTTTTTTTAAAATTCATGTTTCGTGCATGTTAGGGGACCTACCAACTAATCGGATTTAGGGATTTTTTTTAATTTATGTTTCGTGCATGTTAGGGGAACTACAAACTAATCGGATTTAGGGATTTTTTTTTAAAATTCATGTTTCGTGCATGTTAGGGGAAATACAAACTAATCGGATTTAGAGATTTTTTTTAATTTATGTTTCGTGCATGTTAGGGGAAATACAAACTAATCGGATTTAGGGATTTTTTTTAATTTATGTTTCGTGCACGTTAGGGGAACTACAAACTAATCGGATTTAGGGATTTTTTTTAAATTCATGTTTCGTGCATGTTAGGGGAACTACGAACTAATCGGATTTAGGGATTTTTTTTTTTAAATTCATGTTTCGTGCATGTTAGGGGAACTACAAACTAATCGGATTTAGGGATTTTTTTTAAAATTCATGTTTCGTGCATGTTAGGGGACCTACCAACTAATCGGATTTAGGGATTTTTTTTAATTTATGTTTCGTGCATGTTAGGGGAACTACAAACTAATCGGATTTAGGGATTTTTTTTAAAATTCATGTTTCGTGCATGTTAGGGGAAATACAAACTAATCGGATTTAGAGATTTTTTTTAATTTATGTTTCGTGCATGTTAGGGGAAATACAAACTAATCGGATTTAGGGATTTTTTTTAATTTATGTTTCGTGCACGTTAGGGGAACTACAAACTAATCGGATTTAGGGATTTTTTTTAAATTCATGTTTCGTGCATGTTAGGGGAACTACGAACTAATCGGATTTAGGGATTTTTTTTTTAAAATTCATGTTTCGTGCATGTTAGGGGAACTACGAACTAATCGGATTTAGGGATTTTTTTTAATTCATGTTTCGAGCATGTTAGGGGAACTACGAACTAATCGGATTTAGGGATTTTTTTTTCAAAATCATGTTTCGTGCATGTTAGGGGAACTACAAACTAATCGGATTGAGATGCGTAAAGGTATAAAAAGACAGACTTTAACACGGACTATTATCATTTTATTTTTCCTTCAGAAAACATAAGCAAGATGAAGCGATCATTCGTCGATTCGATAATGGAAGATCGAGTAGAACGACAAAGCGTAATAATCGACTCTGATTTTCCTTGCCATCCTTATGTTCTTGGCGGTGACGATTCGTGCCAATTTAACCAAGGTATGAATTTGGAGGCGGATGGGCCAACCGTGCCAGTCGCACAGCCAAAATTATATTGCACCAAGCACAAGAAGCATGTGAGCAACGTGACCTTTATGCTGAAACAGGCACACAGAGAGAACATGGGGCAGCGCGTACTGGTTAAGACGTTCCCAGTGTCGTTAATGGTGATGAAAACTCACCTAGATTATGTAGAGGAGGGGTGTTTTGATGCCCCGTATTCGCCCCATGCATGTTTGGTGATTTTCATCTACATGATAATCGAGAACGGGTGGGACGTCTTAAGCATTACGTGCTGCCCGCGACGCGCCAAGAGAACAAAACAAGAAAAAGATGAAGAAGGCAAGACTTTGCAAGAACTGTTCTACAAATTACTCAAAAAGATATCAAAAGAAAAAACGAGGGACGTTGAACTCAACATGAACCTGACAGAACTGCTCCACCCGCGTCTGTTCAGGTTCATTTGCCCAAAAAGTTACACGTTCCATGGAGAGCCTGAAGACACTCGCAGGGATAAAGATTCAAAAGGAAAGGTGACGCTTGCAAACCTGAATTATTTTACCCCAAAATACGACGAGCGCGAGGTATGTCAAAAGGTATACACAAAATGTGATTTATTGGATGTGTATGCCAGACAACATATTGGCTATCTAAAGGCTCTTGGAAAAATGGGTGAGCAAGACGACCCTATAGACTTTATATTACGATATAAAAATGTTCACATGGTCAACATCGACCTGTATGAAAAATTAGGTCGAAAGTTAGTTAATAGACTCATGGCTAACAGGCCGGATTGCGGTGCTTTCGAACTAATATCAACATTGTAAAAAAAAAAAAAAAAAACATAGCTTTTGTAAATATTTTTTATTGAGTACATGTGAATATAACATACTTTTTTTTTTTGTAAATATTTTATTGTTTTAAAAAACTGATTACATGTGATTCTAACATACTTTTTTTTTTTTTTGTAAATATTTTATTGCTTTTATGATTACATGTGACTATATCTAAAAGGTGTAACATCTTCCTTATTTATTTTTAGTATAATTTTAATGATTATATGAATAATAGCATCTATGAATTTCTATTTGAAATGCTCGAGTCAGCTCGCTGACGTCACCTTTCATTAAAAGGGAACACCAACGGTTGTAATTCAATAAGCCTCTCTTGTCAAACACACAAAATAGATGTTGCGTGACCATTTGAATAACGTAACAGCAGATCAACTTGCATACGCGTCCGTTTCCGTCTGCGAAGGGGTGAGCTTTTAAAAATGCATTACAAAATCGAGCTAAAATTTTTGCTAAGGGCTCGCATTCTCCAAATTGAGAAACACACATGTTAGTACAGTTTTGGACTTCATCTAAATCTTTCAACACTTTTTCTAAATGTTCACAAAACTTGTTCATGTCTTTAATCTTTTCGTACTCTTTAAGTTGACCTTCGAACGTCGTGATTTTTTGGTGGGGACTTATACCCGTCGTATCGCCTGTAATGATGTGATGCAGCGCTTTTACTTTGTCTAGCGTCAGGCCAATAATGTGTCGACCATGCTGATGGAATGCGGAAAGGACGGTCATCAAGTACTCCATAGCAAACACCATGTTTAGCACGTTTTCATCGACAACCGGAATTCCTTCGCTCTCGAGCAGTTGACGGGCAACCTCTGTACGGTTTCTGCCTCTCTGGTTGAGATTGTCGCAAAATAGCTCCAAAGTTCCTGCTGTGGAGTACAGTTTTTGAACATGAAAATCACCAGCTATCAAGAAGGTGACGATATACTCTCGGTATGTTAAGTCTGATTTTCCTCGCAGCACCCTTCCTGTTTGTTCAATGTTAATCTTGTCGTCTGTCTTCCACTCTGCCTCGGCATCACCATGGTATTCGGGAAATTTGCTTACAATCAAGTTCATGTTGTTCAATGTGCAAAGAGGGCGGGTTTCACCACAGTCCACTGCTAAATAGCAGCACCAATTTTCAAGTTCTTTTTTTACTTCAAATTCAAGATGGTCTGTGATGTGTTGTTGCAACAACGCTTCGTGCCCCCCCGTTGGGTGATTGGCAAGCAGTCGATCCATCAATCTTTCGCAACGACTAAGAACCTTATTCAGTTCTTGTTGGAGAAACAATCCTTGTGCCAGGGGGGTGTCCAGAAGCTGTGCTAATTCGTATTCCGAATTGGAAGGGAGTGGGGGAAGAGCTTTTCGAAAGGATTTTAGCCATTCTTGAAATAGGTGGTGTGCTGTGAGCACGGATTCGTTTTCCAAGGCATACCTCGATTGCTCGAGCATGCTCTTCGTGGTGCTCAGCGTGTTGACGTCCCAAAGTGACGATGTGAGATCTGTAGAAGTCATCTCGTTGATCAATGGAAGTTCTCAGCTCATCCAACGTCTTCTTCAACTTTTGGGTTTCGTTGTACACGGTGTCGATGAGATCAGCACGGCCTTTTCGAGACTCGTCGAGAAAGAGGTGATTGTAGAAGGTTATGAGAACGAGCACGCTCAGCATACAAAAAAGCACTCCAACAACTGAAGCGGAAATGACAGTTTTAAGGCGTCGTTCCCTCAGACTGTCTTGATGGCTTTGTGCTTCTTCTTCTTCTAGAACTAGTTGATGCTTCTCCGTGGGCATGGTGGAAATGATTTTGTACGACAAGACCGCGCTTTTAAAGGGTTGTTTCATAGGTAAATTGGTTCATAACATAGAAGACTGTTGTTTGGTTCATTCTAACAAACCACGTGACAGTACAAAGTGATTTAAGGCAGACTGTAGTGTTCAGTATCGTCAAAGGGCTTTGCCTCCTTGTCGCTTGTGTAAATTAGTTCTCCTGTGCGTTTGTGAGAATAATATACTTCGCCGTAGCCAACGTCCTCGTCCATCTATATAAGAAAAAACAATCACTTAGTCCTCGAAATCGCGATAAAAGAAATAGTGTCGGGGGAGCTCGAAGTGTTCTCGATCGATGGTGACAGGTGGTGGACATTTTCCATTGTTGGTGTGAACGATGTCACCGGAGTGCTTGTGTATGCAGTACATGAAGGCTTTTTTATCGGTAATCTGGAACAACAAAACGGGAAGTCAGTTTGTTTTTTTATTGCACACACTCCACAGTTCGGTCCAATTGGCCCAATTTACCTCATCTTCGTCAAAGTTGCACTTTTTACCATCTTTCTCGTAAACATGGTCTTTCGTCACCTTGTCGGTTCTCAGGTTTTTTGGCCAAATTCCTGCAGCTTCTTCTTCTTGTTGCTGCTCGTCCTCCGTCGTTTTGGGGGTGGCTGTGATGAATGGTTCCTGGTGGTCTCGGTGACGCCTTCTTTTTCTGGGGGGAATACTGTGGTACATGCTCAACTGATCTTTCTGGCCGTCGGCTATGTTTTGTCCAAACACGGCTGTGACGTACTCTTCGAGGTGCTCCATGAATGTGGTAGGATTTTTGCTTTGTGGAATTTCTGGCTGGTGCGTGTAATCGAATGGAAGGAAGATGTCTCTTTCAACTTCTTCGTCATTCTGAAAATGAGGCCATTTGAAGTAGTCTCGTCCATGGATCTTGTCGCCCGCTATCTTCATTAGATCATACATTTCGCATACAGAGAAAGGTGATGAGTAGGACACGAAATCTTTCTCGACTTCTTTTCTGAACACTTTCCAGGTGGGGTGAGTCTCGTCTCCTTTTGTCGGGTAATGCTCTATAACATAGCCCTGCTTGTTCAGCTCTTCGTGTGCCCATTTGATGGCCAGGTTTTCCAGCACGTTTAAAATGAACGTCACTGGCGACTTGCGCTCTCTGATTCCGAATGCCTTTTTGGAAACCTCTTTCAGGAAGGACACTGTCCAGCGCATTAAAGAATAGTCGTTCAGCATGCGCTGTGCGTCTCGCTCATCGTGTAGTAACACCTTGCGCAGCCCCATCATGGGAAAATGTGCTCGCTCTCGGGCTTCCACGTCCCACCAGTCCTCTCTCATACGATGAATCATCTTGGCGCAGAGAATTGGGTCCTCGCGCAATTCTTTCTTTACGATTTCGCTCAACGGTTTCTCTGTTGCTTTACCCGCCATCTTTGTTTCTGATGAATGACACTCGTTGTGCCGCGCTTTTTTTATTACGGCCTTATCCCTTGGTTCATCGAGGATACTCGGTTCATTTTTTAGGTACCCCCTTTGTTTGGTTCATTGGTGTTTGGTTCATTTTTAAACACACCCCTTATTTGGTTCATTGGTTGTTTGGTTCATTTTTAAACACACCCCTTATTTGGTTCATTGGTGTTTGGTTCATTTTCAACATGCCCTGTTGTTTGGTTCATTGGTGTTTGGTTCATTTTCAACATGCCCTGTTGTTTGGTTCATTAAATTTGGTTCATAACCTATAAATCACTCCTTACTACTTACTTTGATGACCAGCAAAATGGCACTGACTCTGTTTATTTTCTTTTTTTTTCATGAATTCATACACCAGTCTTCGAGAAGGCGCCTAGCAGTACTTGTAGAAACATGAGGAGTTTTATTTTTCTTATGATGTGTCTTTGTTGTGGCGTGCTGGCACAGGATGAGCAGGAGGTACGTATTGGTTTTGAATTTGATTATCCATAAAATCCATGACACTAAAGGCCCAGTGTAGACCGGGATGCTTTGCGCGCCTCGACTGCTTCGGAGCCATTTTCGTGATGATGGAAATTCAATTGATGGGAATTTTTGATTATAATCCATTTTCATCGTTCATCTCCATGAATGTTATTATAATTCAGTTCTCTCATTTTATAGAACGATTATAAGTTAATGATTTTAGCGTCATCTTTTATCAACTGAGTTCGTCGGAAAGGTTGTTTTCAGGTATTTAGTCGGGCTATAGTCAATGCCAAACTCAAAATGAACTAAATGGCTCATAGACTGAAGAAAACGAAGACCACATTTGCCGTGGAACAGACTCGACTTATATCGTTCGTTTTCGTGTTGTGAAGGAGTCGAAAGGGCTCATTGGGTTTCGGTAACTAGACAAATAATGCAGAATAGTTCTTTGATCACTGTCGTTATTGTTAGACTAAAGAATTTCACGGGAATTCTCATTGTCATTCTCCATAGGCTATAAGCTACAAGCATTCACGGCGTGATAATCAACACCTCACATCAATGAATGAACTGAATGATGTTTTTAATTCCATAATTATTTGTTTAGTTCACAAGAAAGCTGATAATAATAAAATATCGACCAAAACACTCACCAGCGGGAATCTGACAGGTTCGCAACATGTTTCAACCCGTGGCTCTCGTATATTTTAAACCAATCAGAAAGTGACTTTGACAATCACAAACGACCGCAAATCTTCCCGGTCTACACTGGGCCTTTAATTTTATGGAATTAAAAGCCTTTGTCAAATTGCGTACCATATGAGGGAAATAAAAGGCCTACGAGTGAGTTCTGTAACAGCGAGTTTTTAAGAATTATTAATACGTCTTAAAGAATTTTTTTGTTTATTAATTACTAGCTAAACATGAACAATTTGGGTATCAGTTAGTTACTAGAGAGATTGAGTTTGACGACGAATACAGTACGAATACGACTAGATCACAAAGAAATCCTGCAAATATATTGAGTCGTAAAATTTATGTCAAAAGACCGTTTTTTATACTTTCACGTCAACATCAATTTGAACCCTGCATGGAACTAATAAAAAAGATATTTTATAATTTGTGCTCGTATGTATTCGTCATAGCAACTTAAGGTAGTGCCGCACCCTTGCTACTGCGCATTCAGCGCGCGCATGTGATTCTGAATAAAATTTCCTGCGCAGCTAAATTGAAACCGTACGTTAAAGGCAAAATTTGGCCATTTGCGGACTTTTCACTCAAAATTAACTTTGAAACGCTTTATATGGAACTAAGTGGAAATTAGTGCCCATGCTTTCCCCGCCAAAACATCGAAATTACAACAATTTTCGAGCGTTTTTAGCTTATAGCTCCAAAAATAACACGGGGATCCCCATTTTTTCTTTTTCATTCGATTCTGCATATTTTATTCTTTAGATAAAGAGAGGAAAAAAAGAAGCTTATTTACCAATTTTCTCAAATTTCAACATTTTTACTTTTACGCACGAACATATAATTTGTCCGAATACAAGGAATGTTGCTTTCTACAAATTATTTTTTACACTACTTATAAAATGTTGGAAAAATTTTTTATTTTGATATGTTTTCTAAACTCAATACCTATATTTTGGAACAGGTTTTTGCTTTTCTTCTATAGATGGATGGGAGTGATTTGAATTTATTGATTGAGGTAGATTTTCTGTAAAAACGCGCAGAAAACTGGAAAATCGTACTTTTTGACGTCTTATACCTCGAAAGCCAATACGGTGACCACATAATTTTTTTCCTGTATTTGAATGCCCTAACAATAATCTTCAAATGACAGAATTAAAAAAAAATTATTGACGATTTCTGAAGATCCGGTACTACCTTAACCTCTCTATTATTAAAGCTTAACCCACATCAAATTTCTTGCTTTCTTTATTTCTCTTTTTCTAGCCAAGGCTGGCCACCGTGACTGACTTTACGGGAGGGCGATTTCTTATGGACAACGGTAAATAATAAAGCTCTATACTCTCCGCAGCGCAAAGCTACAAAATTTGAATCATTATTTGAGCTCATATTGCATACTCTATCTACAGCTTGTTTCGATATGGTTGTTCCCGGTAAATGCAAAGAGTTGAACGCAGCCGAACCAAGGCTCAACCTAGTATACACTGATTTTGATAAATCGTCACAAAAGTATACCGGCATAAGACTAATGTTCCAAAACTGGAGCAAGTTCCTAAAAGAACAGGTCTGTAGATGCTCCACTGCTGCAAAAAAAGCTGGCTATAAATATATGGCAATGAAGTTAGGTAAGCTGTGTTGCATGCACTGTTCATAAAGTGAAATTTACTTTCAGAGATTTCAATATGCATTCAATAAGTCAGTTATACAATCATTTTAATATTCATTCAATACGCTCGTATTTTTAATCAATGCTTACAATAAACATTTAATAAACTCTTTTCATATATGACCGTGAATCTTGGAGTCTGGAGACTAGAAAATGAAACAATCTGATTGGTTATACGCGCTTAGTACCAGTTAATTATAACTCCATGTACTAAGACCTGCAATTGGACCGATCGACTGATTTGCTGGGTTTTCAGGATTAATCAACTTATTTATATATTTTTACATTTTCACGACATTTGCATGGCAGGACACGTCATTTATGACAATACAGACACAGAAAATTCACATTCGATTAAATCGTTTGTTTTTTTTTTTGTTTTTTTTTTCAATAATTAATACAGTGTTCGGTACCAAAATCTTTCTCCATAACAAACTTATTCCCCATATTGTGGAATATTTGCTCAAACTATCAATTATATATTTATTGTGTCGAAGCTTATTTGGACATAAGTTATAGCACAATCAGTTATTATAAGTAAGCTATAGATCTGCTATTGCCTCCGACGGCACAAGAAAGATGGCAGATAAAAGGCAAAGGACTACATCTTCTCTTGTTATTTGCGCCATCGAATTTTCTCGAAAAATAGAAAACGTATGAGTCAAAGATTCAGGAACTTTTTATATAGAATTCGATTTTTGCGTAAAAATGGACCCGAGTATGCATATTAGTCCGTAAAGTGACGTTTCGTAACGCAACTGCAGAGGTCACTTACTTTTGTAAAATCACTGATTGCACTGAAATTCATCTGTTAATTGCAAATCTAAATTGGTGTTTACAACTCTGAATTTGAGCGTGACACTCCTGACTTCAATATATGCTAAGTAATATAGGAATTTTAATTTTAATTTAAAAAAAGGCTGTCTCCCTAAGAATCAACCGGTGGATTTTGGGTCGGAAAGTAGATTTCCCTCATTTTTTCTCTGGAGAATTATTATCATATGTGATGAACAAATACCAGGATAATTTTTGTCAAAACTCTTTTTTTCAATTTTTTTGAAGCAAATTTTCGAATGTCTGTCTGGCTGTCCTCTATCGCAGGGCTAAAAGTTATGAAACCTTACGTTAATAGGGAAACCCTTATCCAAATTTACAATTCGTTCATACAGCCACATTTTGATTACTGTGACATGGTATGGGCGAAGCTATCAAATGAAGTGACAGATCGTCTACAGAAGCTTAAGAACAGAGCTGCCAGAGTAGAAATAATCACAAGGCATTTGTTATGTATAAGATAGCTAACAACGTTCTCCACTCGTATCTATATCTGAGCGATAAATTGTCTACAGATAAAGTTAAATCATACAACCTTAGAAATAAGGATGTTAACTTCAATCTTCCACAGCCAAAAACAAATTATCTTAAAAGATCATTCATTTATGAAGGCATGAAACTGTGGAACAATCTCCTGAACGAACTAAAACACTCACCCTTACTTAGCGCTTTCAAGTGCAGTGTGAGAAAACTCCCTCAAATTTCTTAAATATATAATTTCAAATAATATGCTTATTCATATAGATTAGTATTGTAGATTTTAATGATTGTCATTTTTAACGTCTTCTTTTTAACACAGTTATATAATTGAAAGAATTTTCGTATTCAAGTAAACTTGATTCATTCATTCATTCATTCATTTATTCTGTCTGTCTGTCTGTCTGTCTGTCTGTCTGTCTGTCTGTCTGTCTGTCTGACTGTCTATTAAATATGTATAAAATCATTTTTTTAAGGGTATTGCTATGGCAGTAAGAACTCAATCGATAGCTATGTCAAGAACTCAAAGGGCTGTATCGGGGAAAAACACGAACGATGCACTGGAAATTACATCTGCACTGGTTATGTCAACCAGGTTTATACGTATTCTCTAGGTGAGTTTTGAATTTAATTTAAAATTAATTTTAGTTATGAGTTGTACTCATCTCAATGGCAGGGACACAAGGACGTTTTTGACATTATTTACAAAAAAGGGTTTTCATATTCCGATGTCCCTGCCATTGAGATGAATAAAAACATCGGAATACCAAAACCCTTTTTGTAAATAATGTCAAAAATGTCTATTATCCCTGCCTTTGAGATGTGCAGGTTGGAGGAGGAAAATGATAGGGAAGTGAGAAGTTCCTAACATGAGAGGGACAATTATCAGGTGTATTACGTAGAAAGGGATGCATTTCGCCTGATGATGACAAGCAGTCATGAATAAATGCAGTCTAAATGTCGCGTGCTTCATTTGTGTGCTTCATCCACGATGAATAACAATCCCTTTCACTCTATTTACTTATTGTTCATCATTGTTCAACAAGTTTGATGTTATTTTGTTCGTCTGATCGTTGTTGTTTTTATTCTTATTTTATAGCCTAGTAAAGCCCATCAATAAACTCCGTTAGTATCCATAATGGCACAAGATGGTTCAGATAAATTAGCTAATAAAAAGAATGATTGAACCAAAGAATACGTGTATTTAATTTCGATATTTAAGACGGGGGAGGGGGGCTCTGGGCATAAATGATCAGAGATACTTGTCGGAATTTTTAAGAAGTAGCCTTAAAAGATACTGGACGTTTTTCAAAAGGGCGTGGCTTCACAAATTTTCATCTCTAAAAATAACAAAATCATGAGTTTTAGTGGCCTAAAAGATACCAAAAAAATGAGAATTTGGCATATTTCATATTTTTAAAGCCTAAAAATATCAAATTGACAATTTTTACCCCTAAAAGATACGACGAGCATCCCTGATCGTTTACTTCCGAAGTCCTCTCTCCCCCCCCCCCGACATTAATATCGACAAAAGGCCAACCCTAGTCCTAAAAGCGTTTTCCCTTTTTTGTTCTACACCTATTTCACAAAAAGTGTTAATTTTGTGAAATAATACTGAAATGACTTATCCCACAATTGAGAGTCAAAAAAGTTTTAAATTCGTATTATAAATAGACAATTGAATATATTATATATCAATCGTTAGACATGCTAGCCTGCGTTAATGTACCAACAGAAGGGGTGAGGTAGATTTTCATCATAAGGGAGACGAGGGGACAAAAGTTAACACTCACTCACTCACTCAAACCGAGAGAATAGTGGCTACGCAGTTATACTGCAATAACCACAAAATAACCCAGAAATTTGTAAAGGAGGGCACCAATCAAAACATGACCCATAAATTTGTATAGGAGGGCACCAATCAAAACATGACCCATAAATTTGTATAGCAGGGCACCAATCAAAACATGACCCATAAATTTGTAAAGGAGGGCACCAATCAAAACATGACCCATAAATTTGTAAAAAAAGGGCACCAATCAAAACATGACCCATAAATTTGTAAAGGAGGGCACCAATCAAAACATGACCCATAAATTTGTAAAGGAGAGCACCAATCAAAACATGACCCATAAATTTGTAAAGGAGAGCACCAATCAAAACATGGCCCATAAATTTGTAAAGGAGGGCACCCATCAAAACATGACCCATAAATTTGTAAAGGAGAGCACCAATCAAAACATGACCCATAAGTTTGTAAAGGAGAGCACCAATCAAAACATGACCCATAAATTTGTAAAGGAGCGCACCATTCAAAACATGACCCATAAATTTGTAAAGGAGCGCACCAATCAAAACATGACCCATAAATTTCGAAAGGGGAGGCAATTATCAAAAAATTACTGATTATTAATCAAAAATCAATTGCCTTTAAAACGTTGTCCTTCGCACAACCATCGCTTCATATCCATAGCTTACCTTATTTGAAAGTACGCTTGAACTGTTTTTGGTGTTTTTCTTGGCTTTTAAAGCCTTAAATCACCCCAAACTAACAGGAATTGTAGTGAACACACTATTGAAAAGGCCACCATTGTGTATATGATCTAAATGCATTCTAGGGCAACAATTGATATGGAGTCAAAAAAAAAAAAAAAATCAATCAATCAAAGGGGGTGGGGGGAAAGAAAGCACCTAGGGTAGCAGAGAAATATGACATATATTTACTTCTGCTTCATTTCATTAAAAAAACACCTAATTTACTAACTTATCTTCTTATTTTCACAAAGAAAACTAAGTACAATTATTTCAAATCCGTAAGATATGTCTTTCTTTTTGGTGAGCTGTATTGTGATTTAGTCTATTAGTGACGATTGGTATATACTTTGTGACGGGCAATTCTTGGGTCAAACCCAAGTAACTATGGCAACTGTAACCTTCTAGATCGAAACTGCCGCAACCAGGAAACCTATGTCAGCACATCAATTTTTTGTGTACTTTCTTTAATTTGTAGAATGAAAACTAACGGTTAGTAAGTTTGAATCTACGATTTTATTGTTAGTTTTATTATTTATAAAATCATGGATTGAAACTTTCTTACGTTTTTTATTCTATAAATTACAAGTAAAGCTACTTGCTTTATGTTCCGGTAAATCAGTGCTAAAAGGTCAATAACAAAGAAAACCTAAATCAAAAGATCTAAGGGAATCACGACTATTTTAAACAGAGTAAAGGCATCGAAATCAACTTAACAATTAGGATAATAGCATTTCCAAGAAGGTTCTTTTACATATATATGTCCATTTTTATTCGGCTTTTGTCTAAAAACTTCATCATTTGTGCTTTTTTTTCGCATACAAAGAAATTGCACGATTGAGAAACTCAAACACCGAAAACAGTCGGGCTGGCAAAACAGCGTAAAAAAAACTAATAATAAGTAGAGCTCAAGTCTTCGTTAGCAAAACATCCATTCATTATAATATTTTTCTACTTATAGAGAAATTATTTCCAGTCAAGATTTGCTAAAAACAAGATTTCCTTTCATTTTATGCGATAAAAACTTTCCACTTGCAAAATTCAACCAACTTTCACCCTGACACGTTCTAGTGATCAGTTGACCAATTAGAGCGCGAGTTCCAAAAAAAAAATACAAAAACAAAAAAAGATTTTGTGCATCAGTTTCGCAAAGATTGGCAATCGGACTATTAGCATTATTACAACTAGCTTATCGAATACATCAGATGCACTAAATTACATGGTGTTAAGCAGTTATCTCATTGATGGGACTATTGAGTGTTTTCTATAACGTTATTAGTAAGAGCTCCCTTATCAGATACAGATAAGCTAGTTCTAATTGAGTGTAGATGTGTAATTAACAAAGTAGTTAGGCTCTTTTGAAAATAAGTCTAGGTGAAATCAATAAGTCTTCAATGGCGTAATTATCATCGATTCAAATACTAAGCAATCTTGTCGAACTGAAATTTCTGATTTAAAAAGTAAGATAAGAAAATAGACTGCCATAAATGTCGACATTTATATTAATATATACCTCAACTTCAAAGAAATGTCGAATAAATATGTATTTTTTTAGCAAAAATGTTAACAATTTGTTAGTTTGGATTCACTAAAGAGAAGCATATCAATTAGAATATTTTGATATAATCTTTGAGCTGAAAGGTGAAAAAATAAAGATACAAAGCGTTTAATTAGTGTCACGTTCATAAATACAGCTTAATTTGCAAAACCTAGTTCATAGTATCCTTCTTGCTCTCAACAAGTTTCAAGGTAAACTATTTTACATATTCTATCCAGCGCCGTAACTAGCATGTGGCAAGCGAGGCACTTGCCTCGGTAGAATTTTGTTTAATTTTCAGTTTGTTATTTCAATTGATTATTTAAAAAAATGTTCCTCTTTGAGCTTAGATTGACTAATTAGTAGTTGGCGTTACTGGTTCCAAGAAAATGTTAAACTACAGTAATGTACATGTTGCTGAAAAATCCTTTCTTTGATGTCATTTTTAAAGTCACAGTGCAAGCTAAATAACGTAAAAACAATAGCATTACATAGCTCTGAAAAGGCTTGAAATTTCATTACCAGAGCCTGGAATTCAAAATGCTTCGGTCAAAATGCCCCAGGTCCCCTAGTTAACTGCCTCGATTACCATTTAGGTCTGGTTACGGCCCTGCTATCTAGATATATCTATATTATATGTCTTTAACGTTCTTTGAAGTGACCAGCCAAATTCTTTTTAATGCAATCTCAACTTGACTGTATTTGATACATCTCATCATCTTAAGGTGGTTGCACCGGCAAATACTGTTCATTTCAGAAGGAATTTTAAATAAAGCTTGTAAATGGAAAGTTTAATAATTATAGATTTCAAATTTGTACAATTTGTGGTGTCACTTGGATTAAACAAAATATAAAAATTTGATTTTAAACCTGTTTTATTCGTAAAGTATATAAAATATGATTCCATTTTTTCAAAAAGTTAATCCTTGGAAGGAAAAGAAAACATAATCAGTAAAATATTCGCGTAGTTAATAATTACCTATATTCCGTAAGACCATAGTTCTAAGTGATTGATATGCCAGATTTCCCCAAGAACAGATTTCTTTGTTAACATCTTATCTTTAATTTGTGAAAGTTTCATAACAAAAATTCATGATCAGCGCCAAGAAAAATGAATCGGTCTGACACCTATTGCCAAAAATCCTTATTTTTGTTGCAAAATATGCCATTTTGTCTTTCGAAATTGCCTTGATCATCCGCACAATAAAAGGTTTGCCATTTTAAATCAATAACTGCTGCTCTGGATGCTTGTAGCAGCAAGATATTCGAAGATATTGTTTTCTCTTCCTCAGTCTCCCAACTCGGTAGAAGACTTTTAGAATCCTTGTGTTTCCTAAAATGGCTGAACTGTCGGCGCTAAAAATGATATTCTATTTATTAAAACTTTCGCGAAAAAAAAACAAAAAAACAAAACATAAAATAGACATGAAAATCAACCTTCAGACTTAATTTGAGATGTTTGTAAAATGGTCATTTTCAGCCGGTGCAACTACCTTAAGTTCTGTCGCTTAGCCTGGTGTAGCTTATGACCAAATCTCAGGATATCAGTCAGATTTCAGGATATCAGTCCTTTGGCAGAAATAAGCCTGATCTGTAAAAGTAAACCTAGTATGGTATATCCCAAAAGCCTAATCTAAAGGACCACCATTTGTTCAATTTACTCTAAAAAACAAGCTTATTTTAATATTACATTTAGCCTGATGCCAAAATAAGTCTCAGGCTTTATTGAAATTAGACTTACGAAGACCCGCCCGTGAATTGAAGTCGCCTTATTTTAATGCTCCAGATTTAGGTAACTTAAGAGTTTTAAGGCGATTTAAGGAAATGTGGCCAAATTTCATGCGAGTCCCGAGGCATGTATATAATAAAAATTATACTTATCAATATATCATTATTTGTAAATAACATGTACTTATGGCAAAAGAATTGATACCTAATACTTTGATGACCAGCAAAATGGCACTGACTCTGTTTATTTATTTATTTTTATGAATTCATACACCAGTCTTCGAGTAGGCGCCTAGCAATACTTGTAGAAACATGAGAAGTTTTATTTTTCTTATGATGTGTCTTTGTTGTGGTGTGCTAGCACAGGATGAACAGGAGGTACGTATTGGTTTTGAATTTCATTATCCATAAAATCCATGATATTAAAGGCCCAGTGTAGACCGGGATGCTTTGCGCGCCTCTCATGTATCAAGTTTTCAGTTTTCTTGCTTGAAATGCAAAGCTACACATATTATATAGTTTACTGTAATTATGTGATAAAGTTATTTCATACACTCATCATTTCTTGAAAAGTAAAAATCATGAAATATGCAAATGACTTTGCTATTCGCAAAATCAGTATTTCAACTGGACAACCATTTCAAGAATAGCTGTATATTGAGTCGTAAAATTTATGTCAAAAGACCGTTTTTGTGGGATACTTTTTACGTCAACATCAATTTGAACCCTGCATGGAACTAATAAAAAAGATATTTTATAATTTGTACTCGTACGTATTCGTCATCGCCACTTAACCTCTCTATTATTAAAGCTTAACCCACATCAAATTTCTCGGTTTTTTATTTATCTTTTTCTAGCCAAGGATCGACACCATGACTGACATAACGGAAGGGCGATTTCTTATGGACAACGGTAAATAATAAAGTTCTATACTCTCCGCAGCGCAAAGCTACAAAATTTGGATCAGTATTTAAACTCATATAGTATACTCTATCTACAGCTTGTTTCGATGGAGTTGTTGCCGGTAAATGCAAAGAGTTGAACGCAGCCGAACAAAGTCTCAACCTGCTATTCACTGACGCTAATGAATCGTCACCAAAGTATAGCGGCAAAATAATTAAACTGTTTGACTGGGGCAATTACCTAAAAGATCTGGTTTGCAGATGCTCCACTGCTGCGAAAAACGATGGCTATAAATATATGGCAATTGGCTTTGGTAAGCTTATCCGATACTGTATGGTTGCCGGGATGTTGCAATATTCATAAAGTAAAATTTACTTTCAGTGCTTTCAATATGCATTTAATAAGTCGAACATTTATACAATCATTTTAATATTCATTCTATAAGCTCGTATTTTTAATAAATGCTTAAAATAAACATTAAATAAACTATTTTCTTATATGACCGTGAATCTTGGAATCTGGAGACTAGAAAATGAAGCATGCCATCTGATTGGTTATACTCGCCTCTCGACCGGTTAATATCCCCCTGTACTAAGACCGCGGACCGATCCACTGAGTTGCTGGGTTTTCAGGATTAATCAACTGATTTTTTTATTTACATTTTCAAGACATTTGCATGGGAGAACAGGTCGTTGATACAGACCACAGAAAAATAACATTCGTTTTGACAAATCGTTTCGGTAGGTAGTTTTTGTTCTTTTTCGTCGGGAAAGCCCAAACCTTGAAGTTGGCAGTTTGGTCGTTGTTTTCTCGCAATAACACACCAAAAAATGAACTTTATGAATGTCATTTCGATCTATACTCGATTATCAATTACGAGTAATATATAATTTAAACTTGCGTTTGTCATGGCTAGAAAGGTCATCTTTTGAGCCCGCGATAGTCGGCTGCTTTACTCGAGGTGTTTTCTCGATTAAAAGAAATGCATGCAAAACGTATGTTTTTTAAAAAGTATCTTACAAACGGCGTTACTTTTGACTTCTGCACAGCTACAACCGAAATCTACCATGTATCATTAATAAATTAAATAAATAGTGACTTTTCTTAATAATTGTTTTCCTCTTTCGTTTTGAGCAATTGCTTACCGCATCTTAGGAGTACATTGACACCGTCCAAACGTGAATTATTATATTTTATTATTTTTTATCTGTGATTTTTCAATTCGCCCGTTTCAAACTATCAGTAACAAATTAATCAATAATCGAAATTTGAACGAACTGGCACAAAGTTAAGAAATTAAGTTAAGGCTTAAGTCTTGTGTCTCGGAATTTCTTGAGGCTAAAGTCTCGCGTCTCGGATTTCTAAAAAGTGAAGAGTCTCGGGCTTGGATTTTAAAACAAGTGTCTCGGCGTCTCGGTGAGTCTCAGATTTCGACACTTGTTTTCGCGCGAAATTTTGAATCAACAAGCTAATTTTAATGTTAAAAGAAAATGTCCGATAATCTCAACGGCTACGAATTCAAAAAAAAATACCTATTGCATTTAGAAGGCTAATTCAGTCACTTAGAAAAAACAACAACAAAGAATTAAGCTTTCAAGCTTTACATAACAAACCATTTTGTTTTCATGTCTTCGATAGAGGTATGTACTTCATGCAACGTTTATGTTATGTACTCTTGTTGAAAGTGGTCAATGAGGAGTTCGTTACATGAAATCCCGAAGTCAATTGGGCGAGCCCGCTGACTATCCGTCTCACATGACTGACGTTTTTAGCCATGTTTGAAATGAATTCGTTTTTGTCTAGTTTTACGAGTTTGGATGTAGCTATTACTTACATCAAACATTAGTTTATTTTTAATCTATTGCCTATATAGCATTAAATTAAATATTATATATAATCAAATGCGCTAATAAGTAGTTAGTAGTTGGTATGTATTAGTGTAAGCCTATCACCGAGGATGGTCGTACCTGCGTCCTCAGTCGTTCTTTTACATCCCCCCGTTAATTAACTATTGGTTAATGTGAAGTGGCGAGACGGGACCTCCAGTTTATCGTCCTTATAGTAACATATAGTAAACGAGCCCCTCCTTAGCCGGTGCATCTCCCGGTGCACCTTAATATTTAAGTTAGCAAAAATCTCTAAATGTGTAAGAATTTTTAACTTTCGTTTTTTAACATTTTTTGTATCTTATTAAACATCAGGATAAATTAAATTGTTTTTTTTTATTATATTCTTTTGTCTTAGTCTTTTATGTTGTTCGTTCGCACTTGACTTCGCACTTACATCGCTAAAGTGTAGCTGTTGTGTAGCTGTTGTTAGTTTCCGTAAAGTTTCTTTTCGTCAGCTTTCAAAGTACCTTTTTTAGATTTGAGTTGGCTTTTTATGCCTTGTGCCATCAGTTTTTATTGTCGTATTTTTTTCTGTTCTACTATATCCTTTTCTCATTATAACCATCTTACAACGTTTGAATTACTTTAGTTCACCAGTTCGATTTTACACTTGTTTGACAAACCATGAGTTTTCTTTTGCTCTTCATTTTTGGGTTTCTGCAGAACTATTTTATAGATTCTTTTCCAATGAGTTGGCTGTTTGAGCAATTGGTAAATTGTTTCATGTTATACCACAGCACTCTTGTCTTTGATCAATTCTTCGTTGTGGATGTATATAGTTCATAGCCCTCCATTTTATTCATACTGGATAGTTGTGAAAGCGTGCATGACTCGACCTCACACCAGCCCACCATGAAAACCAAAGCCACCACCACAATGGTGTACGTGTAGTAATGTTAGCACATATAATAAGCTTTTTTATCAGCAGTTAATTTTACATTCTAGCGTAGTTAAATTTAGTGCAAGGTATGGAATTGCTTATTATAGTTAGCTCTTAGCTAGTGTATTGGCTTATATGATGGTTGACTCTAGTTAATAACTGGTGTTCATTTTGTTCGTGTACAATACTTTGTTGCTTATCTGATACATTCTGATACATATGCCTGTTGATTATGCTATGCGTGCTTCACCAAAATTCAAATATTGGGGCAATGAAAATACTGGACTCGTTTGATTTGGAAGGAACATTTCAAATTCTTCAAAAATGTTATGTCTGTCTGTTCATGCTTCCTCACTATGACGAAGTATTTGTTATCTAAATTTTCTCACTAAATTCATATGCCCTTTACTGCTTGCTGTTGTTGTTGTTGTTATTGTCGTTGTTGTTGTTATTGTTTCACTAGATAACTGTGGCAAACGTCGCAAAAGATTAAATGGCCTGCATGAGTTTGTGTATTGTAACTTAGTTCGTTCTTTTTGATTTTCATCTGAGTTGTACTATATCGTGAGTGTTAACAAAGTTAATAGAGTGTATGGTTTGGAAGTAGGAGATGTTTGTAACTTGATTTGAGGCGATTGCGTAGTAGTAATTTATTATCCAATTTTAAACCATTAATGAATATTAACACCATTTTCATTTTGATTTATAATCTGACGAAATCCTTTTGTTTTATACATTGTTGTCTCTTACAGCTCTGATTCAGTTTCTTTTTTTTTTTTTTTTTTTGATCAACAAAAAGTAACTTCGAATAAAATCTTAGCCAAAATCTGGTCTTCACAGACTCAGTCCTCTTACCTATTTCATTTTCAACGTCTAACAAATGTGTTTGAAGGACCTGTTCCTCTTATCTAGTACAGATAGCCTGGCCCTAGAAACGACTTTTGTATTTGTTGGTACGATTCGGTTGTTCGAGCATGTAAACTTGTTTCAATATTTCAATTGATGCGCAAATAAATGGCTGGACTTCTTCCACTCAGACCGGCTATATTGTTTATCATTACCTTATATATAATACAATTAATGACTGTAACATCGTTTTATTTTATTTTACGTAAAAAAAATTGAAGTCGAACTTACTGTCTTTTTCGCTTGTGTGCATGTGGTGTTTTTGAAAACAATCTTTCGAATGAAATGTGAGCAGTCATATTTTCTGTAGGCTTGTAGGCTTGCACTGAATTATTAGCGAATCCGGTTAACGTTTTTGTTTCCTAGTTCAGTTTCTAACGCTTGGGTTTCCTTATACAAATTAAAACAAAAACAATTTTAAGTAGTCTTAACATCAAAATAATCAAATGCATTTTAAGTTTAATTCAACTTTAGATTTTGTGTTTGTTTGTTTGTTTGTTTGTTTGTTTGTTTGTTTGTTTGTTTGTTTGTTTGTTTGTTTGTTTGTTTGTTTGTTTGTTTGTTTGTTTGTTTGTTTGTTTGTTTGTTTGTTTGTTTGTTTGTTTGTTTGTTTGTTTGTTTGTTTGTTTGTTTGTTTGTTTGTTTGTTTGTTTGTTTGTTTGTTTGTTTGTTTGTTTGTTTGTTTGTTTGTTTGTTTGTTTGTTTGTTTGTTTGTTTGTTTGTTTGTTTGTTTGTTTGTTTGTTTGTTTGTTTGTTTGTTTGTTTGTTTGTTTGTTTGTTTGTTTGTTTGTTTGTTTGTTTGTTTGTTTGTTTGTTTGTTTGTTTGTTTGTTTGTTTGTTTGTTTGTTTGTTTGTTTGTTTGTTTGTTTGTTTGTTTGTTTGTTTGTTTGTTTGTTTGTTTGTTTGTTTGTTTGTTTGTTTGTTTGTTTGTTTGTTTGTTTGTTTGTTTGTTTGTTTGTTTGTTTGTTTGTTTGTTTGTTTGTTTGTTTGTTTGTTTGTTTGTTTGTTTGTTTGTTTGTTTGTTTGTTTGTTTGTTTGTTTGTTTGTTTGTTTGTTTGTTTGTTTGTTTGTTTGTTTGTTTGTTTGTTTGTTTGTTTGTTTGTTTGTTTGTTTGTTTGTTTGTTTGTTTGTTTGTTTGTTTGTTTGTTTGTTTGTTTGTTTGTTTGTTTGTTTGTTTTTAACGACACGGTTTGAGAGTATTATGTAACGTCACTGCATAATAATGTATATAATTCACTTTCCCGCAAATATTCCGGCCATTTTGTTTTTCAGGGACCTTTTACTCAGTCTTTCTGCTTTAGCATTTTTCCTGTTAGTTTCATCTCTATTGTTGTTGCTTGTTTCACTTTATTGAACGGAAACTATAATTCTATTGTTCATTATATTTTAAGCTTCTAAACTGTCTTTTAAAATTGAGGACATTGCCTCATTCATATGTTTCGCTATTTGTTCTCTAACGAAAATATGATCAGTTAATTGAACAATCTTTTGTTAAATTGTGTATATCACTCATGCAGTTTAGTTTGTGTTTTTAGGCATCTGAGATTTGTTTCCATTGTTATAACATGTCGAAATGTAGTATGTATTTTTATTGGGAACTGATTATTATCTAGTGCTCAAAAGTGGTTACGGCTATCAGTTTGCCTTTCTTTGAATAAAATAAAATAAAAATCGCTAAACAGTGTAGGGTCGGTGATTCAAGGTTCTGCAACCTTTTCCGTCCGTATTTTAATCGTAAAGATTATCCTGAGCCCGAGACTGCAAAGGGCCCTTTTGCAGAAACCAGCTCTTTGGAGAACCTTTACTGTTTCGTGCAAATTGTTTCGTTCTGCCGTTAAATTCTTAGTTGTCTATGACACTTGTATTTTTGTGAAATTTTTCTTTAACTGTAATTGACAACTGATAACCATACACTTGCGCAGAGCCGTGTGCAAACTTGACCATTTTTTCACATTTCTTATTAAAGGTTTTTATTCTTATGAAACTGGTACTGTATTGTTACTCGATTTATTAGTTAATCTTAAAATTTGCGCCTTAACCTTTTTAAGCGATTTATGAATTTTTGTCTGTTCAGTTTAAAGACTTTTTGACTTACTATGTTTGTTGGAATTCAAAACTTTGTTGCATGGTTTTTATTAGTATTGGTTTTTGTGGACACTTTATAATTTTGTATTTGCTGCTTTTTCTTTGTATTCATCTTTTTGGATAACACTGTTTAGGTGGGTCGAACCGCGTAGTGCACATTGCAGCTCGACTCACCCAAACATGTTTTGTTTGTATTTTTTAAAAGGACTTTTAATCCTTTTTTGTAAAAGAATTTCGTAAATTTCTCAGATTACATATTGATCTGGAAGGATGCGCTAAAAATACATGTTTTATGTATCTTGTTCTTCGGAAATTTTATTCCGGTAGCAGCTAAGGAACGTATTTGAAATATGTGTCCATATTTGTTACATTTCTCAATACTTTTGAATGGTTGCTGTATCTAAATATCGAGCAAATAAAGCGTTATATCTGTCCGACATTTAGATGTTACGTTACATATTGGGGAAGTGGGTCTTGATATTGTTCAAGGCTTCGGACGGGATTAAAATAGCGATATTTTTCTTTTAATGCTCGTTTGTGAACAAATGGTTACGGCTGCTTTAACAAATCATTTTTATATATATATTTTTTTAAATTTCGGAATTGAAGTAGTTCTAAGTGGCCGTTTAATTGACTCAAGGTTTTAAAACTCTTGGTACGGGTGAAAGATGCGTAATTTTTCTACTTAATTATTCTCTATCCGTTCTGATGCATCGTGTCTTTTTGTCTTCAGTTGCTTTCAATTTATAATGCTGAGTTTTTTTTTTTTTTTTTTTTTTTTTTCTTCTTCTCCTTTCCTGGTTTTCCACCTTATCTATAATGTTGTTCATGTTGTGTAATAGTGCGTACTTCAACGCGATTATTTCTGATAATATGTTTTTTTTATTATCGTTATCATTATTTGTGCTGGATTTCACATAAAAAAGATTCTCTTTGAAAATGTTTATTTTAGATAACTGGGGACAAATTTTAGAATTGAATAACTTTTATCGTTTAAGTTTATTGTATTTTCGAACTGTCAGAATTTACAAATTTTATGATTTATTAAACTTCTTCTACAGGGATAAAATGGTTTAAAAGTTTTTCTACAGGGATATAAAGTTTTTATACAGGGATATAGAGGCTTGGCTTCATTTAGAATTTTCCAATTTTCTACTTCTTCGTCATCATCATCTTCTTTTTCTTCTATTTCTTCTTCTTCTTCTTCTTCTTTTTCGTCTTCTACTTCTTCTTCTTCTTCTTCTTCTTCTTCTTCTTGTTCTTCTTCTTCTTCTTCTTCTAATGCGTCTGTTTTCTGTAGTATTTTCAATTCGTCGCTTTGATTTGTCTGTTTTTCATTTCCAATTCCATTGCCCTGATTGCTGGACTTGGTTGTGTACGATGCGTCATGTATTTCTATGTCGGTCGACTTTTTGTCACGCTCCAATGTTCGTTGACCTTTTTGGTATTCTGCAAACAATCTTTCTCTTATTGAACTTACGCAGGCAAATTGTTTTTCTGTTGTTGGGGCGAGTGAAATTACTTTTTCGCTTTCAGTTGAGGCGCTTTCTTCGATTTCCTCTCGCAAGTACTCACTATCTTCATTGAGCTTCGTTAACGCGCAAACATCACTATTCATGTTGCCAATGATACCTTCCTCTTTTAAGGGTGTCTCTTTTTCATTTTCTGGTAATGGCGTATTAGATGGAGGTAGATTCTCCTGGATTGTTGTTGAACCACAATCTTGTTCATCAAAGTTTTTAACATAGTTTGCTTGACTATATAGGCGCTGATTTATGCGTTGGTTTTTACGCTTTAGGTATCTACATCGGTCTATTACGTGACCAGGTTTCTTGCAATAGTTACATGCAACAACTGTTCTTGTACGTCTCTGGTACAAACGTTTCTTTCTGTAGATGCAACAATTTCTACTTGGGTACATGTTGCTATCTTCAAACTGGTTTCTTATTTCCTGGCGGATGAGTTCTCGAACATCTGGTATTGGTTCTGTTCGATACATGGCGCTCTGCACTGTTGGTGCCGCGGCGCAATAGCATCTCTCTGGTGTCGTTGATATGTGTTCAAAGTTACAACTACTTGATCGCCTTTCGACATGACTGTTAGGTGTCGTCACTCCTTCTTCATTTAGTTGTTTGATAATCTCTTGTTTAATTTCTAGAACTAGATCGCTACTTTTCAGTTGTCTTGGGTTATCTGACACAACTTCTTTCAGTTTGGCAAAGCTCTCTGCTTCTTGATACGAGGTTGGTTCATGCAAAATTACAGCTTCTTTTATATCAAGTCTCAGGCCAGTAATAAAATGTGTCATACGCTCATTATTTGGTACATTTAGGCAATTACAAAGTTTCATTATATCTACGGAATATGAACTTACAGTTTCGTGTTCTTTTTGTGTGCGCTCATTTAACATTTGCCTTAAACGATATTTAATTGCTGAAGATAAAAAATAATCCTTTAACGCAGTTAACAATTCATCAATACTCATTTGATTTAGGTTACGCAATGAATTACACCAGACATTTGCTGTTTCTCTGAGACATAATGGTAATATTTTAGATTGTTTTTCTTTTGGCCACTCAAGGATGTCAGCTAGGCGTTGGAAATGAGATATGAAACTATTTACATCTTCATTTTCCTTGCCTGAAAAAATGGGAAGTTCAAACATGGCTTGCAAATTCATTGCGAGTTAGATTTTATTTTTTATTTCGCTAATTCTTTTCAGTAGTTCAGTTTTTATTTATTGGTTGATTCTTTGTTTTTTTTTTTTTACTCTGTCGGTTTATAACTTATCGCTTCAATTTTCCTTCCCTTTGGTGCAAAGACTTGTCTCAAGTCTTGTATATACAGTTGTGGTTATAATTCAAGTTTTTAGTTTGGACTAGTTTTGCGGTTCGGAGAATTTGAATTCAATGGATACTCGGATGAATGCTGTTATTGAGTTGCTAATGTTCACTACAAACGTTTGGTTTTACAATAAGGAGATCGCATTTGACTTCTCACTGTTTTAATAAAAATGCAATGTTTCAATATTTTAATAAGAACATATAATATACAAAATCGGGATTGCAGGTCACTGGTTAATGTTTTTCTATCTGCTATCTTTGTTTTTGTTTCTTCAGTACTTTCTTCGTTTGTTCCTTTCTTTGTTTACTTTTCTCTTTTCTATACTTTTTTTGGCTTGCTCGATGGGTTCGAAATAAATAAAAACCTCGACAATACTTGATTAACAATATGTAAACAGACGTAAACATTCGTGAGGGCTAAACATAGTAGTTATCTTGAGTTTAATTGAGTTTTTAATTTATTGTGTAGTCGTGTAAGTTGGCAATGCTATATCAATATTGTATTGTATAATTTTCTTTCTCTATTTGTTACTATGTCCTCTAGCTATCTGTTCTATAGTTCCTCAGTAAGCTGATGTCTTTTTATGCTAGTGACACTATCTAATGTAGTTTGAATGTAATGTATGTATGTAAGCCTTGTTTTGTTCAAGCGCGCTTCAGCAACTTGAGCTATACATGCATTTTCTATAATCAAAAAAACGTGTATCAGCGTACGCATAAGTTTATACAATTCATTATATACTCCAGAATAAACCAGCTAGAGTCAACTTATAGTAAGGCTATATAGTTTATGTAAAAAGCATGTAAGTTGTTAAGTAAATTAGATTACATTAAATGTTGTGATCGTGATTGTGTAAGTGATTAGGTGTGGCAAAGGCAAACACAGAGATACAAGTATAAAATCAAGAAATCACACTATTCACATAAAGGATACAACACCGATACGCCATAAGAGGGTTCTCCACCAATGTTGGACCAGCCCAAATGGTTAACTGGGGATTTAGGTCTTGAGGCGTGAGAGTATCCTTTACGATCTTCTTTATTAATTGTTGTCTACTAGTAGTTATCTTATCATCTCTTATTATTCTGATCAGTTACATTAAAAGTTTACATCTCAAATTATAGTCTATAAGGGTTTCAGTAACTGTCAATCTAAATAGCCTAAACCTATTCCATAAATGGTATGCCTAATATTAGCACGATTCAACCTTTTGTCAGAAGGTCAATGTCTCATTTTTATCTGGGGACTAGAAAGTTCCAATAGCTTAACGTAGTACAATAAAACTCTCATATAGTTGCGTGAATATAATTAGAGGTGCGCCATCAGGGCTGCAAACCTTTACATAACAATAAGCATTAAAATGCTAAAATAAATATTCGACTTATTGAACACATATTTAGATCACTGATAGAATGTATAAAATGTACACTTGATGAATAACGCAACATTAAGGCAACCATAATACTCGGATCCAAGGAATGGATGAATATCAATGAATATATATTAATATATATTAATGCATCCATTCACCATTGCTTTACATAAATGCCAACTTAAATCCAAACTATACTATAGATGTAATGACAATGCGTCATCTGCCTGCCTGCCTGCCTGCTTGCCTGCCTGAAGATTAAATATGTATCAAATCATTTTTTTAAGGGATATGCTATGGAAGTAGGAAATCAATCGATAGCGATGTCAAGGACTCAAAGGACTGTATGGGGAACGACTACGGAAAATGCACTGGAAATTCCTTCTGTACAGGTTATAACAGGGAGGTTTATACGTATTCTCTAGGTGAGTTTTGTATTTAATTTAAAACTAATTTTTGTTAAGAGTTGTAGAATAAAAACGTAACAAAGTTTGAATCCATAATTTTATTACTTTCGACGTTTCGACGCTATCCAGCATCACTGATTATCAAGAATTACATAAATATTCAGAAACAAAACTTATATTGTAGTAATAAAGTCCCATGATAGTTAATGTCAACAGAAGATTTTTCTTTAACATAGTCTGATTGGATGTTTAAAGATGGATAGTTGGACCACAGGCGGACCACAGGCGGACCAAGGCAATTCCCTGTGGCTTATTAATCGAAGGGTCGCGAGATCGAGCCCCATAGAAATCACTAAAAAACATTTTCAGTCTATTTCTTTCTTTTCTTCTTCTTCTTTAGATAAAAAAAACCCTGTGTTGTAAATAACTTTTTTCTGAAAACAAAACATTTCTTTTAACATGTTTTTATATTTTTATTCCGTGGGGGGATAAAAATATAAAAAAATGATAAAAAAATGTCCGCCTGTGGTTGGACTGTTGGACTTATTCACGAGATGTTATTCATTCGACAATTGATTACAGCGAGGATACTCGAACCGTGAATTGACTTTGTGCTTTTTTAACACTTTTTTTAACATGCATCCTTCGAGTGAATCTATTTGAAAACATTTGAATTTTGATAACTCGGTGCATTTGAGTTCAGTCCTACTTTTTCAGAAAATTTGAAGCAGTAGAAAGGTCAGAAAATAAAAAGCTAAATAAAGACAAGTATTCACGGTTCGAGTGCCCTCACTGTAAATGTTCATTGAAATAACTATATAAAGATTTGGCTTCTTGACCGCGTATTAAAATCACTGAATGCAAATTTATACTTAATGAATTTTGCAACACTTCCAAAACCATATTCAGAATCCGCCCTTAAAGTTATTTTTGGAATCCGGAATCCTTGGGATCCTGAATCTAGAGCCTTAAAATTCGGAATCTGATATTTTCAAATCTGGAATCCAGAATCTGTATGTTTCAAAATCGAAATCCGAACTCTTAAAATCCGGAATTCTCTATTTGAGATCAGGAATCTGAAACCCTTTCCATTGTATGGGTCTTTAGAAGAACATTTCAAACGACTATTTACTTATTATCAATAAAAAGTTACTTATCATTTGTCTCACGATGTTAGTCTTGTTGTAAAAACGCGACGTCTCGACTTCATTCAGCTAGTCATCATCAGGTGTATTGCGTAGACCGAGTGATGACGCAACACTTTCTACGCATTTCGCCTGATGATGACTAGCTGAATGCAGTCGAAATGTCACATTTTTACAACAAGACTAACATCGTGAGACAAATTATAAGTAACTTTTTATTTATATGCTTTATCCACGATGAATAACAATCACTTTCACTCTATTTACTTATTGCTCGACCTTTTGATGTTATTTTGTTTGTTTGATCGTTGTTATTTTTATTATTATATTTATAGCCTAGTAAAGCCCATCAACAGACTCCATTTATGTCCAAAATGGCACAAGATGTTTAAGATAGATAAGATAAGCTAATAAAAAGAGTGATTGAACCAAAGAATACGTGTATTTTATTTAGATATTTAAGGGGGTGGGACTCCGGGCATAAATGATCGGGGATGCTCGTCGTAATTTTTTTTAAAGTAGCCTTCAAAGATACCGGACGTTTAACAAAAAAGCGTGGCTTCACAAATTTTTATCTTTAAAAAAATATCATGCGTTTTAGTGGCCTAAAAGATACCAAAAAGAGAGAATTTGGCAAAATTCATATTTTTAAACCCCCAAAAAGATCAAATTGACAATTTTTATCCCTAAAAGAACATTTTTGATGAGTTATCGTTTTTGATTGGATGTTTATCGTGTAGTTTTAAAAAGTTGTATGGAAATGTGTTTTTTTTAGATTGTGACAGGAAAAAATCCGTGAGTAAGACAAAACTTCGGTGGGGGAGGGGTAGGTACAATTTGGATCATCGTGGTATTTACTGATTCGTTTTACTCGTTTTGGATTTACATGGTGTTTGTTTTGGTTCGCTGTGGATCGTTGTGGCTCGTTGTGGGTCGTTGTGGCTCGTTGTGTTTCGTTGTGGGTCGTTGTGGGTCGTTGTGGGTAGTTCCGGCTTTTAGTAACTACGGTCTATGGACAATTTTGTAATTACAGCGGTAATCATGGCAACTCTAACCTTCTAAATCAAAACTGTCCCAACCAGGAAACCTATATCAGCACATCAGTTTTTTGTGTACTTCATTTAAGGTAATTCCGTAGTTTTGCACTGCGCACAGTTCTGCGCATGTTTCAAACATTTTGCTATTATAAATTTTATCGTGGATTCTAGTCAGATTACGTTTGAAAAAAGCTTTAAAGAGAAAACCCGGACAATTCAGACATTTTCAAGCGAGAAAACGCGATATTTCTGTAACTCGATCCAATCCTCTCCCAGTAATGTAAAGATTTTCACACATTTGATGTCTTTAGACGGTGATAGCACGAAAATGAACTCGTGCACCTATGTTTTTTATTTTCTTAGTTTTTCAAGAACTATGTTTTCTCTCCCGTATCTAATTGTCAATAAACTTCTATGACCAGTTTTTGAGATATTTCAAGAAATGTGTCTTGAATAGGCACTTTGACTTCCCTCGAACACTATGCTCTATGCTAGAAATTTAGCAGTTTTGGTTAGAAAAATGATCAAATAATCACATGATTTTTATATCAACTTATATCTTTATGGCAAAATAGCAAAATCAAGAGAATTGTGTATGTCTGGAAATATTTATCGGCCTGTAATTAATTATTATTGCATTTTCGAATTTTACTCCCGAAATACAAAACATGGTACTTTTCAAAATACCCCATTTTTTTTATTTCATTTTTGACATAAGCAACTCAAAGAATATTATTGTGGAAAGTTTGAAGGCATTTGCATGTCTAATTTTATTTCTACGTAATTACCTTAATTTGTAGAATGAAAACTAGCGGTTAGAAAGTTTGAATCTACGATTCTATTATTAGTTTTATTATTTATAAAATGAAGGATTCAAACTTTCTTACGTTGGTTTTAATTCTACAAATTACAAGTAAAGTACTTGCATTATGTTCCGGTAAATCAGTGCTAAAAGGTCAATAACAAAGAAAACCTAAATCAAATGATCTAAGAGAATCACGACCATTTTAAACAGAGTAAAGGTAACGAAATCAACTTAACAATTAGGATAATAGCATTTCCAAGAAGGTTCTTTTACATAGATATGTGCATTTTTATTCGGCTTTTCGTCTAAAAACTTCATCATTTGTGCTTTTTTCGCATACAAGTGAATTGCACGATTGAGAAACTCAAACACCGAAAACAGTCGGGCTGGCAAAACAGCCTAAAAAACTAATAATAAGTAGAGCTCAAGTCTTCCTTAGCAAAACATCCATTCATTATAATATTTTTCTACCTATAGAGAAATCACTTCCAGTTAAGATTTGCTAAAAACACGATTTCCTTTCATTTTATGCGATAAAAACTTTTCACTTGCAAAATTCAACCAAGTTTCACCCTGCATGACACGTTCTAGTGATCAGTTGACCAATTAGAGCGCGCGTTAAAAAAAAAAAAGATTTCGTCAGCATGCTTTGTTTCTGCTGCACGTTTGCGTTTTTTTTAAATACTATTAAATCATATATCAATTAAGCCAGTGGGAAACTGAGAATATTTAATGTTTTTATATAATATATAATCTTAGTAAAAACGGAGCGATCAGTTTTGCAAAGATTTGCAATCGGACTATTAGCATTATTACAACTAGCTTATCGAATACATCAGATGCACTAAATTACATGGTGTTAAGCAGTTATCTCATTGATGGGACTATTGAGTGTTTTCTATAACGTTATTAGTAAGAGCTCCCTTATCAGATACAGATAAGCTAGTTCTAATTGTATGTAGATGTGTAATTAACAAAGTAGTTAGGCTCTTTTGAAAATAAGTCTAGGTGAAATCAATAAGTCTTCAATGGCGTAATTATCATCGATTCAAATACTAAGCAATCTTGTCGAACTGAAATTTCTGATTTAAAAAGTAAGATAAGAAAATAGACTGCCATAAATGTCGACATTTATATTATATACCTCAACTTCAAAGAAATGTCAAATAAATATGTATTTTTTTAGCAAAAATGTTAACAATTTGTTAGTTTGGATTAACTAAAGAGAAGCATATCAATTAGAATATTTTGATATAATCTTTGAGCTGAAAGGTGAAAAAATAAAGATACAAAGCGTTTAATTAGTGTCACGTTCATAAATACAGCTTAATTTGCAAAACCTAGTTCATAGTATCCTTCTTGCTCTCAACAAGTTTCAAGGTAAACTATTTTAGATATTCTATCCAGCGCCGTAACTAGCATGGGGCAAGCGAGGCACTTGCCTCGGTAGAAGTTTGTTTAATTTTCAGTTTGTTATTCCAATTGATTATTTAAAAAATGTTCCTCTTTGAGCTTAAATTGACTAATTAGTAGTTGGCGTTACTGGTTCCAAGAAAATGTTAAACTACAGTAATGTACATGTTGCTGAAAAATCCTTTCTTTGATGTCATTTTTAAAGTCACAGTGCAAGCTAAATAACGTAAAAACAATAGCATTACATAGCTCTGAAAAGGCTTGAAATTTCATTACCAGAGCCTGGAATTCAAAATGCTTCGGTCAAAATGCCCCAGGTCCCCTAGTTAACTGCCTCGATTACCATTTAGGTCTGGTTACGGCCCTGCTATCTAGACATATCTATATTATATGTCTTTAACGTTCTTTGAAGTGACCAGCAAAATTCTTTTTAATGCAATCTCAACTTGACTGTATTTGATACATCTCATCATCTTAAGGTGGTTGCACCTGCAAATACTGTTCATTTCAGAAGGAATTTTAAATAAAGCTTGTAAATGGAAAGTTTAATAATTATAGATTTCAAATTTGTACAATTTGTGGTGTCACTTGGATTAAACAAAATATAAAAATTTGATTTTAAACCTGTTTTATTCGTAAAGTATATAAAATATGCTTCCATTTTTTCAAAAAGTTAATCCTTGGAAGGAAAAGAAAACATAATCAGTAAAATATTCGCGTAGTTAATAATTACGTATATTCCGTAAGACCATAGTTCTAAGTGATTGATATGCCAGATTTCCCCAAGAACAGATTTCTTTGTTAACATCTTATCTTTAATTTGTGAAAGTTTCATAACAAAAATTCATGATCAGCGCCAAGAAAAATGAATCTGTCTGACACCTACTGTCAAAAATCCTTATTTTTGTTGCAAAATATGCCATTTTGTCTTTCGAAATTGCCTTGATCATCCGCACAATAAAAGGTTTGCCATTTTAAATCAATAACTGCTGCTCTGGATGCTTGTAGCAGCAAGATATTCGAAGATATTGTTTTCTCTTCCTCAGTCTCCCAACTCGGTAGAAGACTTTTAGAATCCTTGTGTTTCCTGTAAAATGGCTGAACTGTCGGCGCTAAAAATGATATTATTCTATTTATTAAAACTTTCGCGAAAAAAAAACAACAAAAAAACAAAACATAAAATAGACATGAAAATCAACCTTCAGACTTAATTTGAGATGTTTGTAAAATGGTCATTTTCAGCCGGTGCAACTACCTTAAGTTCTGTCGCTTAGCCTGGTCTAGCTTATGACCAAATCTCAGGATATCAGTCAGATTTCAGGATATCAGTCCTTTGGCAGAAATAAGCCTGATCTGTAAAAGTAAACCTAGTATGGTATATCCCAAAAGCCTAATCTAAATGACCACCATTTGTTCAATTTACTCTAAAAAACAAGCTTATTTTAATATTACATTTAGCCTGATGCCAAAATAAGTCTCAGGCTTTATTGAAATTAGACTTACGAAGACCCGCCCGTGACTTGAAGTCGCCTTATTTTAATGCTCCGGATTTAGGTAACTTAAGAGTTTTAAGGCGATTTAAGGAAATGTGGCCAAATTTCATGCGAGTCCCGAGACATGTATATAATAAAAAATATACTTATCAATATATCATTATTTGTAAATAACATGTACTTATGGCAAAAGAATTGATACCTAATACTTTGATGACCAGCAAAATGGCACTGACTCTGTTTATTTATTTATTTTTATGAATTCATACACCAGTCTTCGAGTAGGCGCCTAGCAATACTTGTAGAAACATGAGAAGTTTTATTTTTCTTATGATGTGTCTTTGTTGTGGTGTGCTAGCACAGGATGAACAGGAGGTATGTATTGGTTTTGAATTTCATTATCCATAAAATCCATGATATTAAAGGCCCAGTGTAGACCGGGATGCTTTGCGCGCCTCTCATGTATCAAGTTTTCAGTTTTCTTGCTTGAAATGCAAAGCTACACATATTATATAGTTTACTGTAATTATGTGATAAAGTTATTTCATAAACTCATCATTTCTTGAAAAGTAAAAATCATGAGATATGCAAATGACTTTGCTATTCGCAAAATCAGTATTTCAACTGGACAACCATTTCAAGAATAGCTGTATATTGAGTCGTAAAATTTATGTCAAAAGACCGTTTTTGTGGGATACTTTTTACGTCAACATTAATTTGAACCCTGCATAGAACTAATAAAAAAGATATTTTATAATTTGTACTCGTACGTATTCGTCATCGCCACTTAACCTCTCTATTATTAAAGCTTAAGGTATCAGGGGACCCTAATGAACACTGTTCGCTTTTCTTCGTATAGGGCGCAAAATATGCAACCGATTTCTATGATTTATATATCATCTGAAAGCTGAATAGTTGATGAAAACAACTGTGTAAGAAAATATTGACAATTTTTCAATTTTTTTTAATAAGTGGTGAAAATATAAATTTATACTCCGTTTTTTCAAAAAGTCACAGTACAGCAGAAATTTATCCGATCAAAACACACTTATTGTAGTCGTAAAGACGAAAGATTAAACTAAAAAACCGTGTCTCCGATTTTTGAGTTATACCCTCGTTGCGAAGATATCTGTTTTAAAAGTTAAAAATCGCATTTTTTGACGATTTTTATACAAATCACTCAATATCTCTTGAACGAGGCAAAAATCAAAAATCGGAGACACGGTTTTTTAGTTCAATCTTTCGTCTTTACGACTACAATAAGTGTGTTTTGATCGGATAAATTTCTGCTGTTCTGTGACTTTTTGAAAAAACGGAGTATGAATTTATATTTTCACCACTTACTAAAAAAAATTGAAAAATTGTCAATATTTTCTTACATAGTTGTTTTTATCAACTATTCAGCTTTCAGATGATATATAAATCATAGAAATCGGTTGCATATTTTGCGCCCTATACGAAGAAAAGCGAACAGTGGTCATTAGGGTCCCCTGATACCTTAACCCACATCAAATTTCTCGGTTTTTTATTTCTCTTTTTCTAGCCAAGGATCGACACCATGACTGACATAACGGAAGGGCGATTTCTTATGGACAACGGTAAATAATAAAGTTCTATACTCTCCGCAGCGCAAAGCTACAAAATTTGGATCAGTATTTAAACTCATAGTATACTCTATCTACAGCTTGTTTCGATGGAATTGTTGCCGGTAAATGCAAAGAGTTGAACGCAGCCGAACAAAGTCTCAACCTGCTATTCACTGACGCTAATGAATCGTCACCAAAGTATAGCGGCAAAATAATTAAACTGTTTGACTGGGGCAATTACCTAAAAGATCTGGTTTGCAGATGCTCCACTGCTGCGAAAAACGATGGCTATAAATATATGGCAATTGGCTTTGGTAAGCTTATCCGATACTGTATGGTTGCCGGGATGTTGCAATATTCATAAAGTAAAATTTACTTTCAGTGCTTTCAATATGCATTTAATAAGTCGAACATTTATACAATCATTTTAATATTCATTCTATAAGCTCGTATTTTTAATAAATTCTTTAAAATAAACATTAAATAAACTATTTTCTTATATGACCGTGAATCTTGGAATCTGGAGACTAGAAAATGAAGCATGCCATCTGATTGGTTATACTCGCCTCTCGACCGGTTAATATCCCCCTGTACTAAGACCGCAGACCAATCGACCGAGTTGCTGATTTTTCAGGATCGTTTCTGTAGGTAGTTTTTCTTCTTTTTTGTCGGGAAAGCCCAAACCTTGAAGTTGGCAGTTTGGTCGTTGTTTTCTCGCAATAACACACCAAAAAATGAACTTAATGAATGTCATTTCGATCTATACTCGATTATCAATTACGAGTAATATATAATTTAAACTTTAGTTTGTCATGGCTAGAAAGGTCATCTTTTGAGCCCGCGATAGTCGGCTGCTTTACTCGAGGTGTTTTCTCGATTAAAAGAAATGCATGCAAAACGTATGTTTTTTAAAAAGTATCTTACAAACGGCGTTACTTTTGACTTCTGCACAGCTACAACCGAAATCTACCATGTATCATTAATAAATTAAATAAATAGTGACTTTTCTTAATAATTGTTTTCCTCTTTCGTTTTGAGCAATTGCTTACCGCATCTTAGGAGTACATTGACACCGTCCAAACGTGAATTATTATATTTTATTATTTTTTATCTGTGATTGTTCAATTCGCCCGTTTCAAACTATCAGTAACAAATTAATCAATAATCGAAATTTGAACGAACTGGCACAAAGTTAAGAAATTAAGTTAAGGCTTAAGTCTTGTGTCTCGGAATTTCTTGAGGCTAAAGTCTCGCGTCTCGGATTTCTAAAAAGTGAAGAGTCTCGGGCTTGGATTTTAAAACAAGTGTCTCGGCGTCTCGGTGAGTCTCAGATTTCGACACTTGTTTTCGCGCGAAATTTTGAATCAACAAGCTAATTTTAATGTTAAAAGAAAATGTCCGATAATCTCAACGGCTACGAATTCAAAAAAAAATACCTATTGCATTTAGAAGGCTAATTCAGTCACTTAGAAAAAACAACAACAAAGAATTAAGCTTTCAAGCTTTACATAACAAACCATTTTGTTTTCATGTCTTCGATAGAGGTATGTACTTCATGCAACGTTTATGTTATGTACTCTTGTTGAAAGTGGTCAATGAGGAGTTCGTTACATGAAATCCCGAAGTCAATTGGGCGAGCCCGCTGACTATCCGTCTCACATGACTGACGTTTTTAGCCATGTTTGAAATGAATTCGTTTTTGTCTAGTTTTACGAGTTTGGATGTAGCTATTACTTACATCAAACATTAGTTTATTTTTAATCTATTGCCTATATAGCATTAAATTAAATATTATATGTAATCAAATGCGCTAATAAGTAGTTAGTAGTTGGTATGTATTAGTGTAAGCCTATCACCGAGGATGGTCGTACCTGCGTCCTCAGTCGTTCTTTTACGTCCCCCCGTTAATTAATTATTGGTTAATGTGAAGTGGCGAGACGGGACCTCCAGTTTATCGTCCTTATAGTAACATATAGTAAACGAGTTTATTGAATAAGCATTAAAATGCTAAAATAAATATTCGACTTATTGAACACATATTTAGATCACTGATAGAATGTATAAAATGTACACTTGATGAATAACGCAACATTAAGGCAACCATAATACTCGGATCCAAGGAATGGATGAATATCAATGAATGTATCTATATTAATGCATCCATTCACCATTGCTTTACATAAATGCAAACTTAAATCCAAACTATACTATAGATGTAATGACAATGCGTCATCTGCCTGCCTGCCTGCCTGCTTGCCTGCCTGAAGATTAAATATGTATCAAATCATTTTTTTAAGGGGTATGCTATGGCAGTAGGAAATCAATCGATAGCGATGTCAAGGACTCAAAGGACTGTATGGGGAACGACTACGGAAAATGCACTGGAAATTTCTTTTGTACAGGTTATGGCAAGCAGGTGTATACGTATTCTCTAGGTGAGTTTTGTATTTAATTTAAAACTAATTTTTGTTAAGAGTTGTAGAATAAAAACTAACGTAACAAAGTTTGAATCCATAATTTTATTACTTTCGACGTTTCGACGCTATCCAGCATCATCATCAAGAATGACATAAATATTCAGAAACAAAACTTATATTGTAGTAATAAAGTCCCATGATAGTTAAAGTCAACAGAAGATTTTTCTTTAACATAGTCTGATTGGATGTTTAAAGATGGATAGTTGGACCACAGGCGGACCACAGGCGGACCAAGGCAATTCCCTGTGGCTTATTAATCGAAGGGTCGCGAGATCGAGCCCCATAGAAATCACTAAAAAACATTTTCAGTCTATTTCTTTCTTTTCTTCTTCTTCTTTAGATAAAAAAAACCCTGTGTTGTAAATAACTTTTTTCTGAAAACAAAACATTTCTTTTAACATGTTTTTATATTTTTATTCCGTGGGGGGATAAAAATATAAAAAAATGATAAAAAAATGTCCGCCTGTGGTTGGACTGTTGGACTTATTCACGAGATGTTATTCATTCGACAATTGATTACAGCGAGGATACTCGAACCGTGAATTGACTTTGTGCTTTTTTTAACACTTTTTTTTAACATGCATCCTTCGAGTGAATCTATTTGAAAACATTTGAATTTTGATAACTCGCTGCATTTGAGTTCAGTCCTACTTTTTCAGAAAATTTGAAGCAGTAGAAAGGTCAGAAAATAAAAAGCTAAATAAAGACAAGTATTCACTGTTCGAGTGCCCTCACTGTAAATGTTCATTGAAATAACTATATAAAGATTTGGCTTCTTGACCGCGTATTAAAATCACTGAATGCAAATTTATACTTAATGAATTTTGCAACACTTCCAAAACCATATTCAGAATCCGCCCTTAAAGTTATTTTTGGAATCCGGAATCCTTGGGATCCTGAATCTAGAGCCTTAAAATTCGGAATCTGATATTTTCAAATCTGGAATCCAGAATCTGTATGTTTCGAAATCGAAATCCGAATTCTTAAAATCCGGAATTCTCTATTTGAGATCAGGAATCTGAAACCCTTTCCATTGCATGGGTCTTTAGAAGAACATTTCAAACGACTATTTACTTATTATCAATAAAAAGTTACTTATCATTTGTCTCACGATGTTAGTCTTGTTGTAAAAACGCGACGTCTCGACTTCATTCAGCTAGTCATCATCAGGTGTATTGCGTAGACCGAGTGATGACGCAACACTTTCTACGCATTTCGCCTGATGATGACTAGCTGAATGCAGTCGAAATGTCACGTTTTTACAACAAGACTAACATCGTGAGACAAATTATAAGTAACTTTTTATTTATATGCTTTATCCACGATGAATAACAATCACTTTCACTCTATTTACTTATTGCTCGACCTTTTGATGTTATTTTGTTTGTTTGATCGTTGTTATTTTTATTATTATATTTATAGCCTAGTAAAGCCCATCAACAGACTCCATTTATGTCCAAAATGGCACAAGATGTTTAAGATAGATAAGATAAGCTAATAAAAAGAGTGATTGAACCAAAGAATACGTGTATTTTATTTAGATATTTAAGGGGGTGGGACTCCGGGCATAAATGATCGGGGATGCTCGTCGTAATTTTTTTTTAAAGTAGCCTTCAAAGATACCGGACGTTTTACAAAAAGGCGTGGCTTCACAAATTTTTATCTTTAAAAAAATAACAAAATCATGCGTTTTAGTGGCCTAAAAGATACCAAAAAGAGAGAATTTGGCAAAATTCATATTTTTAAACCCCAAAAAAGATCAAATTGACAATTTTTATCCCTAAAAGAACATTTTTGATGAGTTATCTTTTTTGATTGGATGTTTATCGTGTAGTTTTAAAAAGTTGTATGGAAATGTGTTTTTTTTAGATTGTGACAGGAAAAAATCCGTGAGTAAGACAAAACTTCGGTGGGGGAGGGGTAGGTACAATTTGGATCATCGTGGTATTTACCGATTCGTTTTACTCGTTTTGGATTTACATGGTGTTTGTTTTGGTTCGCTGTGGATCGTTGTGGCTCGTTGTGGGTCGTTGTGGCTCGTTGTGTTTCGTTGTGGGTCGTTGTGGGTCGTTGTGGGTAGTTCCGGCTTTTAGTAACTACGGTCTATGGACAATTTTGTAATTACAGCGGTAATCATGGCAACTCTAACCTTCTAAATCAAAACTGTCCCAACCAGGAAACCTATATCAGCACATCAGTTTTTTGTGTACTTCATTTAAGGTAATTCCGTAGTTTTGCACTGCGCACAGTTCTGCGCATGTTTCAAACATTTTGCTATTATAAATTTTATCGTGGATTCTAGTCAGATTACGTTTGAAAAAAGCTTTAAAGAGAAAACCCGGACAATTCAGACATTTTCAAGCGAGAAAACGCGATATTTCTGTAACTCGATCCAGTCCTCTCCCAGTAATGTAAAGATTTTCACACATTTGAGGTCTTTAGACGGCGATAGCACGAAAATGAACTCGTGCACCTATGTTTTTTATTTTCTTAGTTTTTCAAGAACTATGTTTTCTCTCCCATATCTAATTGTCAATAAACTTCCATGTCCAGTTTTTGAGATATTTCAAGAAATGTGTCTTGAATAGGCACTTTGACTTCCCTCGAACACTATGCTCTATGCTAGAAATTTAGCAGTTTTGGTTAGAAAAAAGGTTTCTCTGATCAAATAATCACATGATTTTTATATCAACTTATATCTTTATGGCAAAATAGCAAAATCAAGAGAATTGTGTATGTCTGGAAATATTTATCGGCCTGTAATTAATTATTATTGCATTTTCGAATTTTACTCCCGAAATACAAAACATGGTACTTTTCAAAATATTCTCGCGAGAAAACGAGCTCGGGGACCCCATTTTTTTTATTTCATTTTTGACATAAGCAACTCAAAGAATATTATTGTGGAAAGTTTGAAGGCATTTGCATGTCTAATTTTATTTCTACGTAATTACCTTAATTTGTAGAATGAAAACTAGTGGTTAGAAAGTTTGAATCTACGATTCTATTATTAGTTTTATTATTTATAAAATGAAGGATTCAAACTTTCTTACGTTGGTTTTAATTCTACAAATTACAAGTAAAGTACTTGCATTATGTTCCGGTAAATCAGTGCTAAAAGTTCAATAACAAAGAAAACCTAAATCAAAAGATCTAAGAGAATCACGACCATTTTAAACAGAGTAAAGTTAACGAAATCAACTTAACAATTAGGATAATAGCATTACCAAGAAGGTTCTTTTACATAGATATGTGCATTTTTATTCGGCTTTTCGTCTAAAAACTTCATCATTTGTGCTTTTTTTCGCATACAAGTGAATTGCACGATTGAGAAACTCAAACACCGAAAACAGTCGGGCTGGCAAAACAGCGTAAAAAACTAATAATAAGTAGAGCTCAAGTCTTCCTTAGCAAAACATCCATTCATTATAATATTTTTCTACCTATAGAGAAATCACTTCCAGTCAAGATTTGCTAAAAAACACGATTTCCTTTCATTTTATACGATAAAAACTTTTCACTTGCAAAATTCAACCAAGTTTCACCCTGACACGTTCTAGTGATCAGTTGACCAATTAGAGCGCGCGTTAAAAAAAAAAAAGATTTCGTCAGCATGCTTTGTTTCTGCTGCACGTTTGCGTTTTTTTAAATACTATTAAATCATATATCAATTAAGCCAGTGGGGAATTGAGAATATTTAATGTTTTTATATAATATATAATCTTAGTAAAAACGGAGCGATCAGTTTCGCAAAGATTTGCAATCGGACTATTAGCATTATTACAACTAGCTTATCGAATACATCAGATACACTAAATTACATGGTGTTGAGCAGTTATCTCATTGATGGGACTATTGAGTGTTTTCTATAACGTTATTAGTAAGAGCTCCCTTATCAGATACAGATAAGCTAGTTCTAATTGAGTCTAGATGTGTAATTAACAAAGTAGTTAGGCTCCTTTGAAAATACGTCGAGGCGATCTCAATAAGTCTTCAATCGCGTAATTACCATCGATTCAAATACTAGCCGTTCTTGATGAACTGAAATTTCTGGTTTAAAAAGTAAGATAAGTAGAGATCCTGCCATAAATGTCGACATTTATATTATATACCTCATCTTCAAAGAAATATCAAATAAATATGTATTATTTTTAGCAAAAATGTTAACAATTTGTTAGATTTGATTGACTAAAGAGAAACATATCAATTAGAATAATTTGATATAATCTTTGAACTGAAAGGTGAAAAAATAAAGATACAAAGCGTTTAATTAGTGTCACGTTCATAAATACAGCTTAATTTGCAAAACCTAGTTCATAGTATCCTTCTTGCCCTCAACAAGTTTCAAGGTAAACTATTTTACATATTCTATCCAGCGCCGTAACTAGCATGTGGCAAGCGAGGCACTTGCCTCGGTAGAATTTTGTTTAATTTTCAGTTTGTTATTCCAATTGATTATTTAAAAAAATGTGCCTCTTTGAGCTTAGATTGACTAATTAGTAGTTGGCGTTACTGGTTCCAAGAAAATGTTAAACTACAGTAATGTACATGTTGCTGAAAAATCCTTTCTTTGATGTCATTTTTAAAGTCACAGTGCAAGCTAAATAACGTAAAAACAATAGCATTACATAGCTCTGAAAAGGCTTGAAATTTCATTACCAGAGCCTGGAATTCAAAATGCTTCGGTCAAAATGCCCCAGGTCCCCTAGTTAACTGCCTCGATTACCATTTAGGTCTGGTTACGGCCCTGCTATCTAGATATATCTATATTATATGTCTTTAACGTTCTTTGAAGTGACCAGCCAAATTCTTTTTAATGCAATCTCAACTTGACTGTATTTGATACATCTCATCATCTTAAGGTGGTTGCACCGGCAAATACTGTTCATTTCAGAAGGAATTTTAAATAAAGCTTGTAAATGGAAAGTTTAATAATTATAGATTTCAAATTTGTACAATTTGTGGTGTCACTTGGATTAAACAAAATATAAAAATTTGATTTTAAACCTGTTTTATTCGTAAAGTATATAAAATATGATTCCATTTTTTCAAAAAGTTAATCCTTGGAAGGAAAAGAAAACATAATCAGTAAAATATTCGCGTAGTTAATAATTACCTATATTCCGTAAGACCATAGTTCTAAGTGATTGATATGCCAGATTTCCCCAAGAACAGATTTCTTTGTTAACATCTTATCTTTAATTTGTGAAAGTTTCATAACAAAAATTCATGATCAGCGCCAAGAAAAATGAATCGGTCTGACACCTATTGCCAAAAATCCTTATTTTTGTTGCAAAATATGCCATTTTGTCTTTCGAAATTGCCTTGATCATCCGCACAATAAAAGGTTTGCCATTTTAAATCAATAACTGCTGCTCTGGATGCTTGTAGCAGCAAGATATTCGAAGATATTGTTTTCTCTTCCTCAGTCTCCCAACTCGGTAGAAGACTTTTAGAATCCTTGTGTTTCCTAAAATGGCTGAACTGTCGGCGCTAAAAATGATATTCTATTTATTAAAACTTTCGCGAAAAAAAAACAAAAAAACAAAACATAAAATAGACATGAAAATCAACCTTCAGACTTAATTTGAGATGTTTGTAAAATGGTCATTTTCAGCCGGTGCAACTACCTTAAGTTCTGTCGCTTAGCCTGGTGTAGCTTATGACCAAATCTCAGGATATCAGTCAGATTTCAGGATATCAGTCCTTTGGCAGAAATAAGCCTGATCTGTAAAAGTAAACCTAGTATGGTATATCCCAAAAGCCTAATCTAAAGGACCACCATTTGTTCAATTTACTCTAAAAAACAAGCTTATTTTAATATTACATTTAGCCTGATGCCAAAATAAGTCTCAGGCTTTATTGAAATTAGACTTACGAAGACCCGCCCGTGAATTGAAGTCGCCTTATTTTAATGCTCCAGATTTAGGTAACTTAAGAGTTTTAAGGCGATTTAAGGAAATGTGGCCAAATTTCATGCGAGTCCCGAGGCATGTATATAATAAAAATTATACTTATCAATATATCATTATTTGTAAATAACATGTACTTATGGCAAAAGAATTGATACCTAATACTTTGATGACCAGCAAAATGGCACTGACTCTGTTTATTTATTTATTTTTATGAATTCATACACCAGTCTTCGAGTAGGCGCCTAGCAATACTTGTAGAAACATGAGAAGTTTTATTTTTCTTATGATGTGTCTTTGTTGTGGTGTGCTAGCACAGGATGAACAGGAGGTACGTATTGGTTTTGAATTTCATTATCCATAAAATCCATGATATTAAAGGCCCAGTGTAGACCGGGATGCTTTGCGCGCTTCTCATGTATCAAGTTTTCAGTTTTCTTGCTTGAAATGCAAAGCTACACATATTATATAGTTTACTGTAATTATGTGATAAAGTTATTTCATACACTCATCATTTCTTGAAAAGTAAAAATCATGAGATATGCAAATGACTTTGCTATTCGCAAAATCAGTATTTCAACTGGACAACCATTTCAAGAATAGCTGTATATTGAGTCGTAAAATTTATGTCAAAAGACCGTTTTTGTGGGATACTTTTTACGTCAACATCAATTTGAACCCTGCATGGAACTAATAAAAAAGATATTTTATAATTTGTACTCGTACGTATTCGTCATCGCCACTTAACCTCTCTATTATTAAAGCTTAACCCACATCAAATTTCTCGGTTTTTTATTTATCTTTTTCTAGCCAAGGATCGACACCATGACTGACATAACGGAAGGGCGATTTCTTATGGACAACGGTAAATAATAAAGTTCTATACTCTCCGCAGCGCAAAGCTACAAAATTTGGATCAGTATTTAAACTCATATAGTATACTCTATCTACAGCTTGTTTCGATGGAGTTGTTGCCGGTAAATGCAAAGAGTTGAACGCAGCCGAACAAAGTCTCAACCTGCTATTCACTGACGCTAATGAATCGTCACCAAAGTATAGCGGCAAAATAATTAAACTGTTTGACTGGGGCAATTACCTAAAAGATCTGGTTTGCAGATGCTCCACTGCTGCGAAAAACGATGGCTATAAATATATGGCAATTGGCTTTGGTAAGCTTATCCGATACTGTATGGTTGCCGGGATGTTGCAATATTCATAAAGTAAAATTTACTTTCAGTGCTTTCAATATGCATTTAATAAGTCGAACATTTATACAATCATTTTAATATTCATTCTATAAGCTCGTATTTTTAATAAATGCTTAAAATAAACATTAAATAAACTATTTTCTTATATGACCGTGAATCTTGGAATCTGGAGACTAGAAAATGAAGCATGCCATCTGATTGGTTATACTCGCCTCTCGACCGGTTAATATCCCCCTGTACTAAGACCGCGGACCGATCCACTGAGTTGCTGGGTTTTCAGGATTAATCAACTGATTTTTTTATTTACATTTTCAAGACATTTGCATGGGAGAACAGGTCGTTGATACAGACCACAGAAAAATAACATTCGTTTTGACAAATCGTTTCGGTAGGTAGTTTTTGTTCTTTTTCGTCGGGAAAGCCAAAACCTTGAAGTTGGCAGTTTGGTCGTTGTTTTCTCGCAATAACACACCAAAAAATGAACTTTATGAATGTCATTTCGATCTATACACGATTATCAATTACGAGTAATATATAATTTAAACTTGCGTTTGTCATGGCTAGAAAGGTCATCTTTTGAGCCCGCGATAGTCGGCTGCTTTACTCGAGGTGTTTTCTCGATTAAAAGAAATGCATGCAAAACGTATGTTTTTTAAAAAGTATCTTACAAACGGCGTTACTTTTGACTTCTGCACAGCTACAACCGAAATCTACCATGTATCATTAATAAATTAAATAAATAGTGACTTTTCTTAATAATTGTTTTCCTCTTTCGTTTTGAGCAATTGCTTACCGCATCTTAGGAGTACATTGACACCGTCCAAACGTGAATTATTATATTTTATTATTTTTTATCTGTGATTTTTCAATTCGCCCGTTTCAAACTATCAGTAACAAATTAATCAATAATCGAAATTTGAACGAACTGGCACAAAGTTAAGAAATTAAGTTAAGGCTTAAGTCTTGTGTCTCGGAATTTCTTGAGGCTAAAGTCTCGCGTCTCGGATTTCTAAAAAGTGAAGAGTCTCGGGCTTGGATTTTAAAACAAGTGTCTCGGCGTCTCGGTGAGTCTCAGATTTCGACACTTGTTTTCGCGCGAAATTTTGAATCAACAAGCTAATTTTAATGTTAAAAGAAAATGTCCGATAATCTCAACGGCTACGAATTCAAAAAAAAATACCTATTGCATTTAGAAGGCTAATTCAGTCACTTAGAAAAAACAACAACAAAGAATTAAGCTTTCAAGCTTTACATAACAAACCATTTTGTTTTCATGTCTTCGATAGAGGTATGTACTTCATGCAACGTTTATGTTATGTACTCTTGTTGAAAGTGGTCAATGAGGAGTTCGTTACATGAAATCCCGAAGTCAATTGGGCGAGCCCGCTGACTATCCGTCTCACATGACTGACGTTTTTAGCCATGTTTGAAATGAATTCGTTTTTGTCTAGTTTTACGAGTTTGGATGTAGCTATTACTTACATCAAACATTAGTTTATTTTTAATCTATTGCCTATATAGCATTAAATTAAATATTATATATAATCAAATGCGCTAATAAGTAGTTAGTAGTTGGTATGTATTAGTGTAAGCCTATCACCGAGGATGGTCGTACCTGCGTCCTCAGTCGTTCTTTTACATCCCCCCGTTAATTAACTATTGGTTAATGTGAAGTGGCGAGACGGGACCTCCAGTTTATCGTCCTTATAGTAACATATAGTAAACGAGCCCCTCCTTAGCCGGTGCATCTCCCGGTGCACCTTAATATTTAAGTTAGCAAAAATCTCTAAATGTGTAAGAATTTTTAACTTTCGTTTTTTAACATTTTTTGTATCTTATTAAACATCAGGATAAATTAAATTGTTTTTTTTTATTATATTCTTTTGTCTTAGTCTTTTATGTTGTTCGTTCGCACTTGACTTCGCACTTACATCGCTAAAGTGTAGCTGTTGTGTAGCTGTTGTTAGTTTCCGTAAAGTTTCTTTTCGTCAGCTTTCAAAGTACCTTTTTTAGATTTGAGTTGGCTTTTTATGCTTTGTGCCATCAGTTTTTATTGTCGTATTTTTTTCTGTTCTACTATATCCTTTTCTCATTATAACCATCTTACAACGTTTGAATTACTTTAGTTCACCAGTTCGATTTTACACTTGTTTGACAAACCATGAGTTTTCTTTTGCTCTTCATTTTTGGGTTTCTGCAGAACTATTTTATAGATTCTTTTCCAATGAGTTGGCTGTTTGAGCAATTGGTAAATTGTTTCATGTTATACCACAGCACTCTTGTCTTTGATCAATTCTTCGTTGTGGATGTATATAGTTCATAGCCCTCCATTTTATTCATACTGGATAGTTGTGAAAGCGTGCATGACTCGACCTCACACCAGCCCACCATGAAAACCAAAGCCACCACCACAATGGTGTACGTGTAGTAATGTTAGCACATATAATAAGCTTTTTTATCAGCAGTTAATTTTACATTCTAGCGTAGTTAAATTTAGTGCAAGGTATGGAATTGCTTATTATAGTTAGCTCTTAGCTAGTGTATTGGCTTATATGATGGTTGACTCTAGTTAATAACTGGTGTTCATTTTGTTCGTGTACAATACTTTGTTGCTTATCTGATACATTCTGATACATATGCCTGTTGATTATGCTATGCGTGCTTCACCAAAATTCAAATATTGGGGCAATGAAAATACTGGACTCGTTTGATTTGGAAGGAACATTTCAAATTCTTCAAAAATGTTATGTCTGTCTGTTCATGCTTCCTCACTATGACGAAGTATTTGTTATCTAAATTTTCTCACTAAATTCATATGCCCTTTACTGCTTGCTGTTGTTGTTGTTGTTATTGTCGTTGTTGTTGTTATTGTTTCACTAGATAACTGTGGCAAACGTCGCAAAAGATTAAATGGCCTGCATGAGTTTGTGTATTGTAACTTAGTTCGTTCTTTTTGATTTTCATCTGAGTTGTACTATATCGTGAGTGTTAACAAAGTTAATAGAGTGTATGGTTTGGAAGTAGGAGATGTTTGTAACTTGATTTGAGGCGATTGCGTAGTAGTAATTTATTATCCAATTTTAAACCATTAATGAATATTAACACCATTTTCATTTTGATTTATAATCTGACGAAATCCTTTTGTTTTATACATTGTTGTCTCTTACAGCTCTGATTCAGTTTCTTTTTTTTTTTTTTTTTTTGATCAACAAAAAGTAACTTCGAATAAAATCTTAGCCAAAATCTGGTCTTCACAGACTCAGTCCTCTTACCTATTTCATTTTCAACGTCTAACAAATGTGTTTGAAGGACCTGTTCCTCTTATCTAGTACAGATAGCCTGGCCCTAGAAACGACTTTTGTATTTGTTGGTACGATTCGGTTGTTCGAGCATGTAAACTTGTTTCAATATTTCAATTGATGCGCAAATAAATGGCTGGACTTCTTCCACTCAGACCGGCTATATTGTTTATCATTACCTTATATATAATACAATTAATGACTGTAACATCGTTTTATTTTATTTTACGTAAAAAAAATTGAAGTCGAACTTACTGTCTTTTTCGCTTGTGTGCATGTGGTGTTTTTGAAAACAATCTTTCGAATGAAATGTGAGCAGTCATATTTTCTGTAGTCTTGTAGGCTTGCACTGAATTATTAGCGAATCCGGTTAACGTTTTTGTTTCCTAGTTCAGTTTCTAACGCTTGGGTTTCCTTATACAAATTAAAACAAAAACAATTTTAAGTAGTCTTAACATCAAAATAATCAAATGCATTTTAAGTTTAATTCAACTTTAGATTTTGTGTTTGTTTGTTTGTTTGTTTGTTTGTTTGTTTGTTTGTTTGTTTGTTTGTTTGTTTGTTTGTTTGTTTGTTTGTTTGTTTGTTTGTTTGTTTGTTTGTTTGTTTGTTTGTTTGTTTGTTTGTTTGTTTGTTTGTTTGTTTGTTTGTTTGTTTGTTTGTTTGTTTGTTTGTTTGTTTGTTTGTTTGTTTGTTTGTTTTTAACGACACGGTTTGAGAGTATTATGTAACGTCACTGCATAATAATGTATATAATTCACTTTCCCGCAAATATTCCGGCCATTTTGTTTTTCAGGGACCTTTTACTCAGTCTTTCTGCTTTAGCATTTTTCCTGTTAGTTTCATCTCTATTGTTGTTGCTTGTTTCACTTTATTGAACGGAAACTATAATTCTATTGTTCATTATATTTTAAGCTTCTAAACTGTCTTTTAAAATTGAGGACATTGCCTCATTCATATGTTTCGCTATTTGTTCTCTAACGAAAATATGATCAGTTAATTGAACAATCTTTTGTTAAATTGTGTATATCACTCATGCAGTTTAGTTTGTGTTTTTAGGCATCTGAGATTTGTTTCCATTGTTATAACATGTCGAAATGTAGTATGTATTTTTATTGGGAACTGATTATTATCTAGTGCTCAAAAGTGGTTACGGCTATCAGTTTGCCTTTCTTTGAATAAAATAAAATAAAAATCGCTAAACAGTGTAGGGTCGGTGATTCAAGGTTCTGCAACCTTTTCCGTCCGTATTTTAATCGTAAAGATTATCCTGAGCCCGAGACTGCAAAGGGCCCTTTTGCAGAAACCAGCTCTTTGGAGAACCTTTACTGTTTCGTGCAAATTGTTTCGTTCTGCCGTTAAATTCTTAGTTGTCTATGACACTTGTATTTTTGTGAAATTTTTCTTTAACTGTAATTGACAACTGATAACCATACACTTGCGCAGAGCCGTGTGCAAACTTGACCATTTTTTCACATTTCTTATTAAAGGTTTTTATTCTTATGACACTGGTACTGTATTGTTACTCGATTTATTAATTAATCTTAAAATTTGCGCCTTAACCTTTTTAAGCGATTTATGAATTTTTGTCTGTTCAGTTTAAAGACTTTTTGACTTACTATGTTTGTTGGAATTCAAAACTTTGTTGCATGGTTTTTATTAGTATTGGTTTTTGTGGACACTTTATAATTTTGTATTTGCTGCTTTTTCTTTGTATTCATCTTTTTGGATAACACTGTTTAGGTGGGTCGAACCGCGTAGTGCACATTGCAGCTCGACTCACCCAAACATGTTCTGTTTGTATTTTTTAAAAGGACTTTTAATCCTTTTTTGTAAAAGAATTTCGTAAATTTCTCAGATTACATATTGATCTGGAAGGATGCGCTAAAAATACATGTTTTATGTATCTTGTTCTTCGGAAATTTTATTCCGGTAGCAGCTAAGGAACGTATTTGAAATATGTGTCCATATTTGTTACATTTCTCAATACTTTTGAATGGTTGCTGTATCTAAATATCGAGCAAATAAAGCGTTATATCTGTCCGACATTTAGATGTTACGTTACATATTGGGGAAGTGGGTCTTGATATTGTTCAAGGCTTCGGACGGGATTAAAATAGCGATATTTTTCTTTTAATGCTCGTTTGTGAACAAATGGTTACGGCTGCTTTAACAAATCATTTTTATATATATATTTTTTTAAATTTCGGAATTGAAGTAGTTCTAAGTGGCCGTTTAATTGACTCAAGGTTTTAAAACTCTTGGTACGGGTGAAAGATGCGTAATTTTTCTACTTAATTATTCTCTATCCGTTCTGATGCATCGTGTCTTTTTGTCTTCAGTTGCTTTCAATTTATAATGCTGAGTTTTTTTTTTTTTTTTTTTTTTTTTTCTTCTTCTCCTTTCCTGGTTTTCCACCTTATCTATAATGTTGTTCATGTTGTGTAATAGTGCGTACTTCAACGCGATTATTTCTGATAATATGTTTTTTTTATTATCGTTATCATTATTTGTGCTGGATTTCACATAAAAAAGATTCTCTTTGAAAATGTTTATTTTAGATAACTGGGGACAAATTTTAGAATTGAATAACTTTTATCGTTTAAGTTTATTGTATTTTCGAACTGTCAGAATTTACAAATTTTATGATTTATTAAACTTCTTCTACAGGGATAAAATGGTTTAAAAGTTTTTCTACAGGGATATAAAGTTTTTATACAGGGATATAGAGGCTTGGCTTCATTTAGAATTTTCCAATTTTCTACTTCTTCGTCATCATCATCTTCTTTTTCTTCTATTTCTTCTTCTTCTTCTTCTTCTTTTTCGTCTTCTACTTCTTCTTCTTCTTCTTCTTCTTCTTCTTCTTGTTCTTCTTCTTCTTCTTCTTCTAATGCGTCTGTTTTCTGTAGTATTTTCAATTCGTCGCTTTGATTTGTCTGTTTTTCATTTCCAATTCCATTGCCCTGATTGCTGGACTTGGTTGTGTACGATGCGTCATGTATTTCTATGTCGGTCGACTTTTTGTCACGCTCCAATGTTCGTTGACCTTTTTGGTATTCTGCAAACAATCTTTCTCTTATTGAACTTACGCAGGCAAATTGTTTTTCTGTTGTTGGGGCGAGTGAAATTACTTTTTCGCTTTCAGTTGAGGCGCTTTCTTCGATTTCCTCTCGCAAGTACTCACTATCTTCATTGAGCTTCGTTAACGCGCAAACATCACTATTCATGTTGCCAATGATACCTTCCTCTTTTAAGGGTGTCTCTTTTTCATTTTCTGGTAATGGCGTCTTAGATGGAGGTAGATTCTCCTGGATTGTTGTTGAATCACAATCTTGTTCATCAAAGTTTTTAACATAGTTTGCTTGACTATATAGGCGCTGATTTATGCGTTGGTTTTTACGCTTTAGGTATCTACATCGGTCTATTACGTGACCAGGTTTCTTGCAATAGTTACATGCAACAACTGTTCTTGTACGTCTCTGGTACAAACGTTTCTTTCTGTATGTCCACGACGGAACTTTGAACTGTACTTTTAATCATTGTTATCATTTTTTTGATATTATCATATGTACCGGGTTCCCTGTGGTAGAGGCCCAGGCCCCGCCCGTTAAGATGTTATCGATGTTATGTAGTGAGAGAGAATCCAAGATGGCGGAATAAAGATGTGAACTGATATCAACTCGTGGTTTTGTGTGGCCTTTAATGAGCCATCGAAGCTCAATCGCGAACCATCAAAAACGCCAGCACATATTTATGGTCCTTCGAGCCGGATGGTTTAAAAAATACGCAAAAATTATGGAAAAAATGGACGATTTAGCGAAAGCAAAGGCCTCACGAAAGGTAAAAAAGTCTAAAGTTACAAGATTAATCAATCAAATTCAACAACATTTGAAAGATGGAATCGATGTTAAATCACTAAAAAGGCTCCGTTCAGAGCTAAAGGAAGCTATCGAAATGATGGAAATGTCGAACGAAGTCCTCTATTTGCTGGAACCTGAAAATGAAGATCATGATAAGTGGCTTGAAACCGCTGTTCAACCGACTGTATTGTGTTTATCGAACATCGAAGTTTATTTACATCAAAACGGTGGGTCTTTATTGTCATCTAGATCATCACAAAATAGTTTTTCAAACCGTATGTATACTTCCCAGTCAACTAAATCAAGTATAACTTCTACTTCAAGTGTAAAGAAAACAAAGTCATCCTCCCATCATTCTAACTCGAGTTCTGTATATAAAGATAAGATTTTAGAAGCTAAGTTGATAGATCATGACATTGAAGTTGCCTCAAAGAACAATGAAGAAGATAAAATAATGATGTTAGAACAAGAAAATAAAGAAAGACAACTTCGAGAAACACAGGCAAAGGCGGATAAAGAAGCCTTTGAATTACGAATGCTGAATGAAGAATCTATGCGTGCACGAAGACTAAGGACACTTGAAGAGAGTAAACAACGAGCTGTTCTACAAGCAGAATTACTTAAAGGAATGGAACATCATACTACAATATCACCAGGTCAAGTTGATAATCATCCAAGGGAAATGCACCACAAGGAATTATCATCAACTCCATCAGGAGGCTACCCACTGACGCCTAAAACACATGTTAATCATCAAATTGAGTCACACATACAGAACCCTGTATGTACTTCATCACAGAACCCGTATGTCAACATGGATGCCCCACTGGCAAATGAAACTTACACGACAAGTGTTCAAGCTAACTCAACTGAGACCACACAGGGTGGTCTACATTGCACCGTACCTACTATGGATGCCCCACTGGCAAAGGAAACTTACACGTCAAGTGTTCAAGTTAACTCAACCGAGACCACACAGGGTGGTCTACATTCTACCGTACCTACTATGGATGCCCCACTAGCAAAGTCAACTTGCACGTCGAGTGTTCAAGTTAATTCGAGGGAAACCACACCGGGTGGTTTACAACACCATTTACCAAGCACCACATACAACCAGAACTCTAGCACCCCACTGGTGACTAGTCTACATCCACCTCTGTTCTTTACACCACCATCTCTGACGACCTCACAGGGAGGTCTGCAGTCATGTAAAGATAATCTAACTACAAGAGCTGCCCCACTGCGAAAGGAAACTTGCACACCACGTGTTCAAGGTAATTCCCTTCAACAATCAACAAGTTCAATGAATTCTAGCACCCCAATGGTGACTAGTAAACCTTATGTATCAACTTCATCTCATGTCAATTCTTCTCATCAACACTCAACGTATGTGACTCACAACACGCCAACTCCAAGCTTCAAACCTTCACCGAAACAGAGTAACTCCCCGTGGAGAGGTCAGTGGAGCAAACCAGAACAGATTTTCTCTTCTACGCTCATTTCTAGCAAGACGAAGCCTCAGCTGCAGGAACTGTGGGGTCAAATCCCTACGTTTACAGGTCCTCCTCAGGACCAGTGGATAGACGAACTAGATGAGATAAATCGATGCGAACCCCAAGGATGGTGTCATCATTATGCATACGGATCATCAGCATTTGCACGTTCTTTACCAAAGTTTGAGCTACACAAGTTTGACGGATCAGCCATGACATGGCCTGATTGGGTAAGCAGATTCAAAAGCGTAGTGCACGACCAACCATTTCTCAATGATCATCAAAGGATGGCCTACCTACAGTCATCTGTAACATTAGCTGCTAAGACCGAGATTCAATATCTCGGAGAAGACGGCATGAACTATGCATTAGCACTGAGAATTCTGAAGAGCAGATTCGCCGATGCTGGAAAAATCGTTCGTGCAGCTATTGCTCAACTAAAGGATGTACCCACTCCACGTGCTAATGACCACCAAGGAATTGTTAAACTCTATCAAACCCTGCGCTCTACCGTCGTGATATTGCATAGACAGCGTTTCATTGCTGATCTGCTGAGTGAAACCAACTTAGCCATGGTTGTTGAAAAACTACCGGAAGCGCTTGCAACGAAGTGGGCCATGGAGGTCCAGGGACACGAGCTCAATGGAAGACCCAATCTCTTTGATTTTGACCGATGGTTGTCAGATCAAGTACTTTGCAGACAGCACCTTATCCAAAGGGAACCAACAACGAAGCAAGTAAGCGCTCCTCAGCCTCACACATCAAGGAGAGACTACAGCTTTAGAGCTAGCACCTTAGCTACAAATCTTAGTCACGAATCTGTGTCAGAATCACAAGTTAATTCATCGTTTGCATGCCCATGCTGTGGACAGTCTCACGCCTTATATCGATGTAACAACTTTATCAAAGGAACTGTGTCTGCACGTCGCGAAGTCGTCAACAAAGAGACTCTTTGCTTTAATTGTTTGAAACACGGTCATAGAGCAAAGGACTGCACTTCCAAGAATCGATGTAAGGTGGAAAACTGTAATGGTCTGCATCATAGCCTGCTTCACGAATCCAAGAGTGAGGAACCAAGTAAATCCAGTTTGTCAGCGAGTTCGAACCCAACACAACGAATCAGCAGCTCCAACCCATCAACCGAATCGACGTCATCAGCTGCAAACGCCAGTGTGCACGTGGGTACTGCGAACACGTGTATGGAACAGTCACAACTGCCAAAGAAAACAGTCTACTACCAGATAGTTCCCGTAATTATTGAAGGTGTCAAAGGGGCGGGACCTGTGGAAACCTATGCTATTCTAGATGCTGGAAGCTCAGACACCTTAATACGCAGAGACATAGCAGATGCTCTTCGACTGGAGGGCCCTGAACATCAACTCACTCTCGGCAATGTTGAAGCTAACGGTGTACAGAAGATATCTAAACTAGTGAGTTTAAAGATCACTCCCACGGGTAAAGGTTCAGTAAACAAACCTGTGAACATTGTCCGAGCATGGACAGTACCGCGATTGAACATCCCTCCTCGTCGACTTGTGAACGAGAGGAACAAACAGAGATGGACCCATCTTCACGACCTTGATATACCAGCTGTGTCAACGGATCAAGTGGGTCTTCTGATTGGAGTAGATGTACCGGAAGCCATCATGCAGCACGAGTGTCGAAGAGGGCCAAAGGGACAGCCATACGCCGTCCGCACTGACCTTGGATGGGCTGTAGCTGGAGCTGACTACGAATCACGTGACATAAGTTCTGGCAATGTCTATGTCGGACACGTCGACGTTGCTATTGATGATCAGCTGAATCAACAACTGGAATATTGGTGGAAAACTGAGTCTTTCGGCACCAAATATGACCGTCAAGAACTGCGATCTCAAGAAGATGAAAGAGCCCTGCAACAGCTTCAAGAGAACACTTCATTCAGAGAAGAACTAGGACATTATGAAACTGGACTGTTGTGGAAGTCAGAATCACCGTCGCTTCCAAACAACTTGGAACTCGCGAAAACGAGGCTAGCACAGCTCGAAAGAAGCCTAGATAAAGACCCTGACAAAGCGGCATTATATAACAAGACCATGAACAGTTACATTGACAAAGGATATGCCCGGAAACTTACAGACGAAGAGGCAAACATTCAACCCAAGAATACGTGGTATCTACCCCACCACGCTGTCACGAACGTTAACAAGCCAGGAAAGCTGAGAGTAGTCTTTAATGCCGCAGCTGAATACAAGGGAATCTCTCTGAACAAAGAACAAGTCACAGGTCCTGATTTGCTAAACAGCCTGGTAGGAGTCGTTTTGAGATTCCGGCTACACAGATATGCATTCATCGCTGACATCGAAAGCATGTTCTTTCAAATACGAGTCATTGAGAGAGATCAACCTTCAGTACGATTTCTTTGGCTAGCTGGAGATAGGAAGAAGCCTCCCGACGCATACCAGATGCAAGCATTGATATTTGGCGCTAAGTGCAGTCCTTGCTGCGCTATTTACTGCCTTAGAGCCGCCGCTACAGATAGCCAAGGAAACTACGATGAAGAAACACTAAACACAATTCTTCATGATTTCTACATGGATGATGTTCTAAAATCAGTTAAAACTGAAGAAGAAGCAATACGTCTCACTCAACAACTCATTGAACTTTTGCATAATCGGGGGTTCAGGCTGACAAAGTTCCTAACTAACAGTCGAAGAGTGCTGAAAAGCCTACCACCCAGTGAAGTCGCTGGATCAGTCTCTGGCTTAAATCTGGACAAGCTGCCAGTAGAGAGGGCCCTTGGGGTCCTATGGAACACTGAAAGAGACATGTTAGAAGTAAAGGTTACAACCAATAGTCTCTCACCAACGAAACGAAACATCCTGAAGCAAATATGTACTGTGTTTGATCCAATCGGATTTGCCTCCCCATTCACCCTTAGAGCAAAGATTGTCATGCAGCGACTGTGGAGACAAGGTTACACGTGGGACCAGCTCATCACTGGGAACACTCTTGAAGCATGGAAATCGTGGAGCGACGAACTATCGAAACTGGCTGATTTTAGCATTCCTAGATGTTACGTAGATGAAGATAAAGAAGTCGCCGATGTACAGCTACACCTCTTTGCCGACGCGTCTGAAGAAGCGTTTGGCGCAGTTGCCTATCTGCGCCATGAGTATACAGACCATACCATCAGCTGCTCCTTTGTCTTCAGCAAAGCCAGACTTGCCCCAGTCAAACCGCTAACAATACCGAGACTTGAACTTCAAGCGGCCGTCCTGGCCACCAGAATTGGCGCAGTACTTTCAAAGGAACTCAACCTACCTAGAGAACATATCATATATTGGACTGATTCTGCAACTGTTCTGCAATACATCAACAACGTGAAGGCGAGGTTCCACACCTTTGTGTCAAACCGAATAGCTGAAATAACAGACACATCCAACCCAAACCAGTGGCGACATGTTCCAGGTAAACTTAATCCAGCCGATGACTGTTCACGCGGCCTGTCAGTAGAGGAACTTTTGGATGGTGAAAGTCGATGGATTAGCGGACCAAGTTTCCTGAGACAAAGTGAAAGTCAATGGCCTGAGAAACGAACATTTGCCACACCCGAAGATGATCCTGAAGTAAAGTCTGACGTTTGGTGCGCCTTCATGTTCTCCGAAGATGAGAAATTCCTGAATCCAGAGAACTTTTCTTCATACAACCGTTTGTTAAGAGTTACAGCATATTTACTCAGATTTGTTAATAATTGTCGAGCTGCGAAAGGCACAACCAAGATGAAGGGTCCACTCTCCCTAGACGAAATCGAGAAAGCAGAACTAGTATGGATCAAGAGAGTACAGACTCATGCCTACTCTGATGAAATATCAAGACTAAAGAAAAAACACAACATCAGCCACAGCAGCTCTATTAGTTCACTCAACCCAGTTTTGGACACCGACAGCGTACTGCGTGTTGGTGGTAGGATTAAGCATGCACCTATCCCGTATGATGCCAAACATCCTACGATATTACCAAAGTCGCATGGAATTGTGAGACTTATCATTTCAGACATTCACAAGAACTTAAACCACTCTGGAGTCGAGATGGTCATGGCGGAACTACGTCAAAGATACTGGATACCACAAGTTAGAGCCATAGTGAAACGAATCGTGCAAGCATGTCCAAAGTGCAGAAGAAATCACTCCCAACCGAACCCACCAATGATGGCGAATCTTCCACCAAGTCGTTTGCAGCCATTCTCGCCTCCTTTCTTCAATACTGGTGTCGACTATTTTGGACCAATGCATGTCAAGCAAGGACGATCAACTGTAAAGAGGTACGGCTGTCTCTTTACCTGCATGGTAACACGAAGTGTCCACCTCGAAATTGCTCACAACTTAGACACCGACAGTTTTATCATGGCCCTCAGACGAATGATCGCAAGGCGAGGAAAGCCCAGAAACGTATACAGCGACAACGGTACTAACTTTGTGGGTGCGGAAAGAGAGCTTCGAGAGAGCCTCAAAGAGTTCGACCAAGAGAAGATTTCCAACACTCTGACACAAGAAAGAATCAACTGGTATTTCAATCCCCCATCTTCACCACATTTCGGAGGAGTATGGGAACGGATGGTTCAGTCTGCGAAGAAATCCCTTAAAGTCACGCTGAATGGACAACTAGTAAGCGACGAAGTACTGCACACCTTTATGGTTGAAGTTGAGAGCCTTATAAACAGCAGACCGCTCACTCATGTAAGTGTTGATCCACAAGATCCAGAACCAATTACTCCAAACCACTTCTTGTTGGGACGAAGCAGTCCAAACCTTCCTCCAGGAACCTTTGATGATACAGACCTCTGTTCCAGAAAGAGATGGCGACAAGCCCAAGTGTTAGCTGATCACTACTGGCGGAGATGGCTACGTGAGTACGTACCGAATCTTACTGAGAGAAGAAAGTGGCAGACTCCTGCATCACGAACACTGAAACCTGACGATGTCGTACTTGTAGTTGATGACAGCCTTCCCCGTGGACAGTGGAGACTTGGACGAATATTGAAGACCTTCAAAAGCGAAGATGGTCAAGTTCGTAGTGCGGAAGTAAAGACCAAGTTTGGACAGTACAAGCGTCCCGCCGTGAAGCTGTGTTTGCTACAAACTCACTGATGTGCTCCTTGCACAGGGGCGGGAATGTCCACGACGGAACTTTGAACTGTACTTTTAATCATTGTTATCATTTTTTTGATATTATCATATGTACCGGGTTCCCTGTGGTAGAGGCCCAGGCCCCGCCCGTTAAGATGTTATCGATGTTATGTAGTGAGAGAGAATCCAAGATGGCGGAATAAAGATGTGAACTGATATCAACTCGTGGTTTTGTGTGGCCTTTAATGAGCCATCGAAGCTCAATCGCGAACCATCAAAAACGCCAGCACACTGTAGATGCAACAATTTCTACTTGGGTACATGTTGCTATCTTCAAACTGGTTTCTTATTTCCTGGCGGATGAGTTCTCGAACATCTGGTATTGGTTCTGTTCGATACATGGCGCTCTGCACTGTTGGTGCCGCGGCGCAATAGCATCTCTCTGGTGTCGTTGATATGTGTTCAAAGTTACAACTACTTGATCGCCTTTCGACATGACTGTTAGGTGTCGTCACTCCTTCTTCATTTAGTTGTTTGATAATCTCTTGTTTAATTTCTAGAACTAGATCGCTACTTTTCAGTTGTCTTGGGTTATCTGACACAACTTCTTTCAGTTTGGCAAAGCTCTCTGCTTCTTGATACGAGGTTGGTTCATGCAAAATTACAGCTTCTTTTATATCAAGTCTCAGGCCAGTAATAAAATGTGTCATACGCTCATTATTTGGTACATTTAGGCAATTACAAAGTTTCATTATATCTACGGAATATGAACTTACAGTTTCGTGTTCTTTTTGTGTGCGCTCATTTAACATTTGCCTTAAACGATATTTAATTGCTGAAGATAAAAAATAATCCTTTAACGCAGTTAACAATTCATCAATACTCATTTGATTTAGGTTACGCAATGAATTACACCAGACATTTGCTGTTTCTCTGAGACATAATGGTAATATTTTAGATTGTTTTTCTTTTGGCCACTCAAGGATGTCAGCTAGGCGTTGGAAATGAGATATGAAACTATTTACATCTTCATTTTCCTTGCCTGAAAAAATGGGAAGTTCAAACATGGCTTGCAAATTCATTGCGAGTTAGATTTTATTTTTTATTTCGCTAATTCTTTTCAGTAGTTCAGTTTTTATTTATTGGTTGATTCTTTGTTTTTTTTTTTACTCTGTCGGTTTATAACTTATCGCTTCAATTTTCCTTCCCTTTGGTGCGAAGACTTGTCTCAAGTCTTGTATATACAGTTGTGGTTATAATTCAAGTTTTTAGTTTGGACTAGTTTTGCGGTTCGGAGAATTTGAATTCAATGGATACTCGGATGAATGCTGTTATTGAGTTGCTAATGTTCACTACAAACGTTTGGTTTTACAATAAGGAGATCGCATTTGACTTCTCACTGTTTTAATAAAAATGCAATGTTTCAATATTTTAATAAGAACATATAATATACAAAATCGGGATTGCAGGTCACTGGTTAATGTTTTTCTATCTGCTATCTTTGTTTTTGTTTCTTCAGTACTTTCTTCGTTTGTTCCTTTCTTTGTTTACTTTTCTCTTTTCTATACTTTTTTTGGCTTGCTCGATGGGTTCGAAATAAATAAAAACCTCGACAATACTTGATTAACAATATGTAAACAGACGTAAACATTCGTGAGGGCTAAACATAGTAGTTATCTTGAGTTTAATTGAGTTTTTAATTTATTGTGTAGTCGTGTAAGTTGGCAATGCTATATCAATATTGTATTGTATAATTTTCTTTCTCTATTTGTTACTATGTCCTCTAGCTATCTGTTCTATAGTTCCTCAGTAAGCTGATGTCTTTTTATGCTAGTGACACTATCTAATGTAGTTTGAATGTAATGTATGTATGTAAGCCTTGTTTTGTTCAAGCGCGCTTCAGCAACTTGAGCTATACATGCATTTTCTATAATCAAAAAAACGTGTATCAGCGTACGCATAAGTTTATACAATTCATTATATACTCCAGAATAAACCAGCTAGAGTCAACTTATAGTAAGGCTATATAGTTTATGTAAAAAGCATGTAAGTTGTTAAGTAAATTAGATTACATTAAATGTTGTGATCGTGATTGTGTAAGTGATTAGGTGTGGCAAAGGCAAACACAGAGATACAAGTATAAAATCAAGAAATCACACTATTCACATAAAGGATACAACACCGATACGCCTTAAGAGGGTTCTCCACCAATGTTGGACCAGCCCAAATGGTTAACTGGGGATCTAGGTCTTGAGGCGTGAGAGTATCCTTTACGATCTTCTTTATTAATTGTTGTCTACTAGTAGTTATCTTATCATCTCTTATTATTCTGATCAGTTACATTAAAAGTTTACATCTCAAATTATAGTCTATAAGGGTTTCAGTAACTGTCAATCTAAATAGCCTAAACCTATTCCATAAATGGTATGCCTAATATTAGCACGATTCAACCTTTTGTCAGAAGGTCAATGTCTCATTTTTATCTGGGGACTAGAAAGTTCCAATAGCTTAACGTAGTACAATAAAACTCTCATATAGTTGCGTGAATATAATTAGAGGTGCGCCATCAGGGCTGCAAACCTTTACATAACAATAAGCATTAAAATGCTAAAATAAATATTCGACTTATTGAACACATATTTAGATCACTGATAGAATGTATAAAATGTACACTTGATGAATAACGCAACATTAAGGCAACCATAATACTCGGATCCAAGGAATGGATGAATATCAATGAATATATATTAATATATATTAATGCATCCATTCACCATTGCTTTACATAAATGCAAACTTAAATCCAAACTATACTTTAGATGTAATGACAATGCGTCATCTGCCTGCCTGCCTGCCTGCTTGCCTGCCTGAAGATTAAATATGTATCAAATCATTTTTTTAAGGGATATGCTATGGAAGTAGGAAATCAATCGATAGCGATGTCAAGGACTCAAAGGACTGTATGGGGAACGACTACGGAAAATGCACTGGAAATTCCTTCTGTACAGGTTATAACAGGGAGGTTTATACGTATTCTCTAGGTGAGTTTTGTATTTAATTTAAAACTAATTTTTGTTAAGAGTTGTAGAATAAAAACGTAACAAAGTTTGAATCCATAATTTTATTACTTTCGACGTTTCGACGCTATCCAGCATCACTGATTATCAAGAATTACATAAATATTCAGAAACAAAACTTATATTGTAGTAATAAAGTCCCATGATAGTTAATGTCAACAGAAGATTTTTCTTTAACATAGTCTGATTGGATGTTTAAAGATGGATAGTTGGACCACAGGCGGACCACAGGCGGACCAAGGCAATTCCCTGTGGCTTATTAATCGAAGGGTCGCGAGATCGAGCCCCATAGAAATCACTAAAAAACATTTTCAGTCTATTTCTTTCTTTTCTTCTTCTTCTTTAGATAAAAAAAACCCTGTGTTGTAAATAACTTTTTTCTGAAAACAAAACATTTCTTTTAACATGTTTTTATATTTTTATTCCGTGGGGGGATAAAAATATAAAAAAATGATAAAAAAATGTCCGCCTGTGGTTGGACTGTTGGACTTATTCACGAGATGTTATTCATTCGACAATTGATTACAGCGAGGATACTCGAACCGTGAATTGACTTTGTGCTTTTTTAACACTTTTTTTAACATGCATCCTTCGAGTGAATCTATTTGAAAACATTTGAATTTTGATAACTCGGTGCATTTGAGTTCAGTCCTTTTTCAGAAAATTTGAAGCAGTAGAAAGGTCAGAAAATAAAAAGCTAAATAAAGACAAGTATTCACGGTTCGAGTGCCCTCACTGTAAATGTTCATTGAAATAACTATATAAAGATTTGGCTTCTTGACCGCGTATTAAAATCACTGAATGCAAATTTATACTTAATGAATTTTGCAACACTTCCAAAACCATATTCAGAATCCGCCCTTAAAGTTATTTTTGGAATCCGGAATCCTTGGGATCCTGAATCTAGAGCCTTAAAATTCGGAATCTGATATTTTCAAATCTGGAATCCAGAATCTGTATGTTTCGAAATCGAAATCCGAACTCTTAAAATCCGGAATTCTCTATTTGAGATCAGGAATCTGAAACCCTTTCCATTGTATGGGTCTTTAGAAGAACATTTCAAACGACTATTTACTTATTATCAATAAAAAGTTACTTATCATTTGTCTCACGATGTTAGTCTTGTTGTAAAAACGCGACGTCTCGACTTCATTCAGCTAGTCATCATAAGGTGTATTGCGTAGACCGAGTGATGACGCAACACTTTCTACGCATTTCGCCTGATGATGACTAGCTGAATGCAGTCGAAATGTCACATTTTTACAACAAGACTAACATCGTGAGACAAATTATAAGTAACTTTTTATTTATATGCTTTATCCACGATGAATAACAATCACTTTCACTCTATTTACTTATTGCTCGACCTTTTGATGTTATTTTGTTTGTTTGATCGTTGTTATTTTTATTATTATATTTATAGCCTAGTAAAGCCCATCAACAGACTCCATTTATGTCCAAAATGGCACAAGATGTTTAAGATAGATAAGATAAGCTAATAAAAAGAGTGATTGAACCAAAGAATACGTGTATTTTATTTAGATATTTAAGGGGGTGGGACTCCGGGCATAAATGATCGGGGATGCTCGTCGTAATTTTTTTTAAAGTAGCCTTCAAAGATACCGGACGTTTAACAAAAAAGCGTGGCTTCACAAATTTTTATCTTTAAAAAAATATCATGCGTTTTAGTGGCCTAAAAGATACCAAAAAGAGAGAATTTGGCAAAATTCATATTTTTAAACCCCCAAAAAGATCAAATTGACAATTTTTATCCCTAAAAGAACATTTTTGATGAGTTATCGTTTTTGATTGGATGTTTATCGTGTAGTTTTAAAAAGTTGTATGGAAATGTGTTTTTTTTAGATTGTGACAGGAAAAAATCCGTGAGTAAGACAAAACTTCGGTGGGGGAGGGGTAGGTACAATTTGGATCATCGTGGTATTTACTGATTCGTTTTACTCGTTTTGGATTTACATGGTGTTTGTTTTGGTTCGCTGTGGATCGTTGTGGCTCGTTGTGGGTCGTTGTGGCTCGTTGTGTTTCGTTGTGGGTCGTTGTGGGTCGTTGTGGGTAGTTCCGGCTTTTAGTAACTACGGTCTATGGACAATTTTGTAATTACAGCGGTAATCATGGCAACTCTAACCTTCTAAATCAAAACTGTCCCAACCAGGAAACCTATATCAGCACATCAGTTTTTTGTGTACTTCATTTAAGGTAATTCCGTAGTTTTGCACTGCGCACAGTTCTGCGCATGTTTCAAACATTTTGCTATTATAAATTTTATCGTGGATTCTAGTCAGATTACGTTTGAAAAAAGCTTTAAAGAGAAAACCCGGACAATTCAGACATTTTCAAGCGAGAAAACGCGATATTTCTGTAACTCGATCCAATCCTCTCCCAGTAATGTAAAGATTTTCACACATTTGATGTCTTTAGACGGTGATAGCACGAAAATGAACTCGTGCACCTATGTTTTTTATTTTCTTAGTTTTTCAAGAACTATGTTTTCTCTCCCGTATCTAATTGTCAATAAACTTCCATGACCAGTTTTTGAGATATTTCAAGAAATGTGTCTTGAATAGGCACTTTGACTTCCCTCGAACACTATGCTCTATGCTAGAAATTTAGCAGTTTTGGTTAGAAAAATGATCAAATAATCACATGATTTTTATATCAACTTATATCTTTATGGCAAAATAGCAAAATCAAGAGAATTGTGTATGTCTAGAAATATTTATCGGCCTGTAATTAATTATTATTGCATTTTCGAATTTTACTCCCGAAATACAAAACATGGTACTTTTCAAAATACCCCATTTTTTTTATTTCATTTTTGACATAAGCAACTCAAAGAATATTATTGTGGAAAGTTTGAAGGCATTTGCATGTCTAATTTTATTTCTACGTAATTACCTTAATTTGTAGAATGAAAACTAGCGGTTAGAAAGTTTGAATCTACGATTCTATTATTAGTTTTATTATTTATAAAATGAAGGATTCAAACTTTCTTACGTTGGTTTTAATTCTACAAATTACAAGTAAAGTACTTGCATTATGTTCCGGTAAATCAGTGCTAAAAGGTCAATAACAAAGAAAACCTAAATCAAATGATCTAAGAGAATCACGACCATTTTAAACAGAGTAAAGGTAACGAAATCAACTTAACAATTAGGATAATAGCATTTCCAAGAAGGTTCTTTTACATAGATATGTGCATTTTTATTCGGCTTTTCGTCTAAAAACTTCATCATTTGTGCTTTTTTCGCATACAAGTGAATTGCACGATTGAGAAACTCAAACACCGAAAACAGTCGGGCTGGCAAAACAGCCTAAAAAACTAATAATAAGTAGAGCTCAAGTCTTCCTTAGCAAAACATCCATTCATTATAATATTTTTCTACCTATAGAGAAATCACTTCCAGTCAAGATTTGCTAAAAACACGATTTCCTTTCATTTTATGCGATAAAAACTTTTCACTTGCAAAATTCAACCAAGTTTCACCCTGCATGACACGTTCTAGTGATCAGTTGACCAATTAGAGCGCGCGTTAAAAAAAAAAAGATTTCGTCAGCATGCTTTGTTTCTGCTGCACGTTTGCGTTTTTTTTAAATACTATTAAATCATATATCAATTAAGCCAGTGGGAAACTGAGAATATTTAATGTTTTTATATAATATATAATCTTAGTAAAAACGGAGCGATCAGTTTCGCAAAGATTTGCAATCGGACTATTAGCATTATTACAACTAGCTTATCGAATACATCAGATACACTAAATTACATGGTGTTGAGCAGTTATCTCATTGATGGGACTATTGAGTGTTTTCTATAACGTTATTAGTAAGAGCTCCCTTATCAGATACAGATAAGCTAGTTCTAATTGAGTGTAGATGTGTAATTAACAAAGTAGTTAGGCTCCTTTGAAAATACGTCGAGGCGATCTCAATAAGTCTTCAATCGCGTAATTACCATCGATTCAAATACTAGCCGTTCTTGATGAACTGAAATTTCTGGTTTAAAAAGTGAGATATGTAAATAGACTGCCATAAGTGTCGACATTTATATTATATACCTCATCTTTAAAGAAATGTCAAATAAATATGTATTTTTAAGCAAAAATGTTAACACTTTGTTAGTTTGGATTGACTAAAGAGAAACATATAAATTAGAATATTTTGATATAATCTTGAACTGAAAGGTAAAAAAAAAATAAAGATACAAAGCGTTTAATTATTGTCACGTTCATATAAATACAGCTTAATTTGCAAAACCCAGTTCATAGTATCCTCCTTAAGTTGCTCTAAACAAGTTACAAGGTAAACTATTCTAGATCTTCTATCCATCGCCGTAACTAGCATGGGGCAAGCGAGGCACTTGCCTCGGTAGAATTTTGTTTAGTTTTCAGTTTCTTATTCCAATTGATTATTAACAGTTTAAATTGTTAAAAAAATGTTCCTTTTTGAGCTTAGATTGATTATGATTAGTGGTTGGCGTTACTGAAAAGAAAATGCTAAACTGCAGTAATGTACATGTTTCTGATGACCAATTTGTTATATTTTAGAAAAATTATTTCTTTGAGGTCATTTTTAAAGTCACAACGCACGCTAAATAACGTAAAAACAATAGCGTCACATAGCTCTGAAAAGGCTTGAAATTACATTACTATGCAGAGCCTGGAATTCAAAATGTTTCGGGCAAATTGCCCCAGGACCCCTAGTTAACTGCTTTGATCGGTTACCATTTAGGCCTGGTTACGGCCCTGCTATCTAGATATATCTATATTGTATGTCTTTATTCTTTCTATCTTAAGGTGTTTGCACCGGCAAATACTAATCATTAAAGAAGGAATTTTTAATAAAGCTTATTAATGAAAAATTTAATATTTATAGATTTCAAAATATTTGTACAATTTGTGGTGTCATGAATAGACAGGGGGTTACTTGGATTTAACAAAATATAAACAAATTGATTTTAAACCTGTTTAATTCGTAAAGTATATAAAATATGCTTCCATTTTTTCAAAAAGTTAATCCTTGAAAGGTAAAAAAGGAAAACTGTGCTTGGGGAACCTAATCAGAAAAATATTCGCGTAGTTAATAATTACCTATATTCCGTAAGACCGGAGTTCTAAGTGATTGATATGTCAAAGTTTCCCAAGCACATATTTCTTTGTTAACATCTTATCTTTAATTTGTAAAAGTTTTATAAGAAAATTTCTTGATCAGCGCCAAGAAAAATGAAACGGTCTAACACCTATTGTCAAAAAATCCTTATTTTTGTTGCAAAATATGCCATTTTTTTCTTCGAAATCGCCTTGATTATCTGCACAATAAACATTTTTATCATTTTAAATCAATAGCTGCTGCTCTGGATGCTTGTAGCGGCAAGATATTCGAAGATATTGTATTCTCGGCCCAGTCTCCCAACTCGGTAGAAGAACTTAATCCTTTGTGTTTTCTGTAAAATGGCTGAACTTTCGGCGCTAAAAATGATATTCTAATTATTCAAACTTTCGACGAAAACCAAAAAAATATAGAATAGATATGAAAATTAGCTTTCAGGCTTAATTTGAGATGTTTGTAAAATGGTCATTTTCAGGCGGTGCAACTACCTTAAGTTCTGTCGCTTAGCCTGGTCTAGCTTATGACCAAATCTCAGGATATCAGTCAGATTTCAGAAGATCAGTCCTTTAGCAGATAAACCTGATCTGCAAAAGTAAACCTAGTATGGTATATCCCCAAAGCCTAATCTAAAGGACAACCATTTGTTCAATTTACTCTAAAAAACAAGATTATTTTAATGTCACATTTAGCCTGATGCCAAAATAATTCTCAGGCTTTATTGAAACTAGACCCTGGAATCCAGGATTACTGGGCTACCTGGTGTAGTCAGTGGTTACCTGGGGTAGTCAGTTGGTATAGGCCAGATAAAACATCTTTGTTACAAGTGAAATGTCTTTCTCAAAAATTATGATACATTTTACAATACAGCATATAAATTAGGGACTCAGTCAGAAATTAGCAAGGGGGGAGGGGGGTGGAAACATAGTAAGGGTCTTAATTTTTTGAGACACCAAAATGGGAGGGTCAAGAAAAAATAAGCTGTAAGATGGAGGACAGGGTCATTATTTTAACCTAAACACAACGAGAGGGTTAAAAAATTTCACTGCCACTGCTCTGGTAGGTTCACCATATCCTTCCTCCCCTTCTAATTTCTGACAAGCTCCTTATACCAAAAATGAGTATTTTCAACATTATGACCAAGTAAACCCCAAAACAGTCATTATAGAAACATTTGAAAACCTGTATAGATGAGCACTGAAGATATGGGACACCTTTACTGACATTTTAAATTTTGATAGTATAACCCTTAAGCAAGATGCAAAAACCAACATTTGTTTCCACATCACTTGTGAAGTGTCATATTGTATTAGATATGGAATATTGCACTATTTGAATAACAATCTTCAAACTTTAGCAAAACGTTGAAAGATTCTTACAATATCGAAATTAAAATCATTTTCAAAAGCATCCATTTCCATGCGTGGGCTTTGTTTAACTTTGTCTATTTGTCCCTCTCGAGCACCAAAAAATTCGTAATTTATTACAGAAATTCGGGAAAATTACTATATACATTATACCATCCCCATTATATTTGGTTATTTTGTACAAAAGGCAATATAACGTACGAAGATCAGCACAAAAAAAACAAGGTTCAATTACAACTCAATTTATTTTGCAATGATTTCTACAAACACGGAATTTACAAACAATTTCAACTACTTAGTGAGAACAAAATTTAATAGTTTACTTACAAATAATTGTAGAATCTTCCATTAAACTTTGTGCGTAATTTTAACCTTCTTCTTGAAATATTTCCATTATTTAGCTTTATCGTTCTGTCAACTGGGGAAACACGATCGTCCGGCCGGCACTATTGTCCTGTAATTGTGTCTTTGAAACTTGGCTTTTGAAATTATAAATACATAAACAATCACACAAATATTAATTTCTTCCTTCTAACCATATCTTTTGTGCATCTAAAATAATCAAGAGGAGAACAAACAGTCTTGAATGGTATTTTAACCACAAATGTAGCTTGGCAGTTCCGAAGTAAACAATCTTGAGTGCAGGCGGTACGTCACACCAAACTTGTTCAAAACAGCACAAACAGCAAAATGTTCGATGACATTGTCCTGAAAAACTCATCAAGTTTCAACCAAGCTGAATATGAATCAACTGTTTTGTTGATTTGTACACCAAAAGTTGATAGTTTTCGCTGTCATGTCATTCGGTCAATTCTCTAAGTACGTCTTTGATCGGAACGGCCCACTGATTTTCACGAATATCCTACATGTGATTTTCAATGAAAACACTTAACAATCTCTTTGTTTTTTTTGCAGCTTATACGCCTTCCTCACGCAAAGAAGTTGTAGTAAACGATATAAGTCTTGTTACTTTCTTTTTTATGGCTGTATTTCTGCTTTACCGAGCAGTTCATAATGGCGGCTCATTTTACACTAGATTGCTTCATATATCTCTAATACATCTGATTGGTTAATACACGTGATCGATTGCGCAACTTTGGCCATTTCGCGAGACGACAGGAAAAAAAAAAAACCGAACTTTAGACTGGGTACCTGTGGTACAGGTAGCCCAGTAATTAGACTTACGAAGACCCGCCCGTGACTTGAAGTCGCCTTATTTTAATGCTCCGGCTTTAGGCAACTTAAGAGTTTTAAGGCGATTTAAGGAAATGTGCCCAAATTTCATGCGAGTCCCGAGGCATGTCTATAATAAATATTTTACTTATCAATATATCTTTATTTGAAAATAACATGTAACTATGGCAAAGGATTTGATACCTAATACTTTGATGACCAGCAAAATGGCACTGACTCTGTTTATTTTCTTTTTTTTTCATGAATTCATACACCAGTCTTCGAGTAGGCGCCTAGCAATACTTGTAGAAACATGAGAAGTTTTATTTTTCTTATGATGTGTCTTTGTTGTGGCGTGCTGGCACAGGATGAGCAGGAGGTACGTATTGGTTTGGAATTTGATTATCCATAAAATCCATGACACTAAAGGCCCAGTGTAGACCGGGATGCTTTGCGCGCCTCTACTGCTTCGGAGCCATTTTCGTGATGATGGAAATTCAATTGATGGGAATTTTGGATTATAATCCATTTTCATCGTTCATCTCCATGAATGTTATTATAATTCAGTTCTCTCATTTTATAGAACGATTATCAGTTAATGCTTTTAGCGTCATCTTTTATCAACTGAGTTCGTCGGAAAGGTTGTTTTCAGGTATTTAGTCGGGCTATAGTCAATGCCAAACTCAAAATGAACTAAATGGCTCGTAGACTGAAGAAAACGAAGACCACATTTGCCGTGGAACAGACTCGATATATCGTTCGTTTTCGTGTTGTGAAGGAGTCGAAAGGGCTCATTGGGTTTCGGTAACTAGACAAATAATGCAGAATAGTTCTTTGATCACTGTAGTTATTGTTAGACTAAAGAATTTCACGGGAATTCTCATTGTCATTCTCCATAAGCTATAAGCTACAAGCATTCACGGCGTGATAATCAACACCTCACATCAATGACTGAACTGAATGATGTTTTTAATTCCATAATTATTTGTTTAGTTCACAAGAAAGCTGATATATAATAAAAGATCGACCAAAACACTCACCAGCGGGAATCTGATAGCTTCGCAACATGTTTCAACCCGTGCTCTCGTATATTTTAAACCAATCAGAAAGCGACTTTGACAATCACAAACGACCGCAAAGCTTCCCGGTCTACAGTGGGCCTTTAATTTTATGGAATCAAAAGCCTTTATCAAATTGCGTACCATATGAGAGAAATAAAAGGCATACGAGTGAGTTCTGTAACAGTGAGTTTTTAAGAATTATTAATACGTCTTAAGGAATTTTTTGTTTATTATTTACTGATTTACAACTACTGTTGTGACTAGCTAAACATGAACAATTTGGCTATCAGTTAGGTTTGACGACGAATACAGTACGAATACGACTAGACAAAGAAGATCAAATCATGCAAATATATTCAGTCGTAAAATTTATGTCAAAAGACCGGTTTTTTTTAACACTTTCACGTCAACATCAATTTGAACCCTGCATGGAATTAATAAAAAAGATATTTTATAATTTGTACTCGTATGTATTCTCTATTATTAAAGCTTAACCCACATCAAATTTCTCGCTTTCTTTATTTCTCTTTTTCTAGCCAAGGCTGGCCACCGTGACTGACTTAACGGGAGGGCGATTTCTTATGGACAACGGTAAATAATAAAGCTCTATACTCTCCGCAGCGCAAAGCTACATAATTTGAATCACTATTTGAGCTCATATTGCATACTCTATCTACAGCTTGTTTCGATATGGTCGTTCCCGGTAAATGCAAAGAGTTGAACGCAGCCGAACCAAGTCTCAACCTAGTATACACTGATTTTGATAAATCGTCACCAAAGTATACCGGCATAAGACTAATGTTCCAAAACTGGAGCAAGTTCCTAAAAGAACAGGTCTGTAGATGCTCCACTGCTGCAAAAAAAGCTGGCTATCAATATATGGCAATGAAGTTAGGTAAGCTCTGTTGCACTGTTCATAAAGTGAAATTTACTCTCAGTGATTTCAATATGCATTCAATAATAGTCAGTTATACAATCATTTTAATATTCCTTGAATACGGTCGTATTTTTAATCAATGCTTACAATAAACATTTAATAAACCCTTTTCATATATGACCGTGAATCTTGGAGTCTGGAGACTAGAAAATGAAACAATCTGATTGGTTATACGCGCTTAGTACCAGTTAATTATAACTCCCTGTACTAAGACCTTGGACCGATCGACTGATTTGCTGGGTTTTCAGGATTAATCAACTTATTTATATTTTTTTACATTTTCACGACATTTGCATGGCAGGACACGTCATTTATGTTATGTAAAGGTTTGCAGCCCTGATGGCGCACCTCTAATTATATTCACGCAACTATATGAGAGTTTTATTGTACTGCGTTAAGCTATTGGAACTTTCTAGTCCCCAGATAAAAATGAGACATTGACCTTCTGACAAAAGGTTGAATCGTGCTAATATTAGGCATACCATTTATGGAATAGGTTTAAGCTATTTAGATTGACAGTTACTGAAACCCTTATAGACTATAATTTGAGATGTAAACTTTTAATGTAACGGATCAGAATAATAAGATGATAAGATAACGACTAGTAGACAACAACTAATAAAGAAGATCGTAAAGGATACTCTCACGGCTCAAGACATAGATCCCCAGTTAACCATTTGGGCTGGTCCAACATTTATGACAATACAGACACAGAAAATTCACATTCGATTAAATCGTGTGGTTTTTTGTCAATAATTAATACCGTGTTCGGTACCAAAATCTTTCTCCATAACAAACTTATTCCCCATATTGTGGAATATTTGCTCAAACTATCAATTATATATTTATTGTGTCGAAGCTTATTTGGACAATAGTTATAGCACAATCAGTTATTATAAGTAAGCTATAGATCTGCTATTGCCTCCGACGGCACAAGAAAGATGGCAGATAAAAGGCAAAGGACTACATCTTCTCTTGTTATTTGCGCCATCGAATTTTCTCGAAAAATAGAAAACGTATGGGTCAAAGATTCAGGAACTTTTTATATAGAATTCGATTTTTGCGTAAAAATGGACCCGAGTATGCATATTAGTCCGTAAAGTGACGTTTCGTAACGCAACTAGGTCACAGAGGTCACTTACTTTTGTAAAATCACTGATTGCACTGAAATTCATCTGTTAATTGCAAATCTAAATTGGTGTTTACAACTCTGAATTTGAGCGTGACACTCCTGACTTCAATGTATGCTAAGTAATATAGGAATTTTAATTTTAATTTAAAAAAAGGCTGTCTCCCTAAGAATCAACCGGTGGATTTTGGGTCGGAAAGTAGATTTCCCTCATTTTTTCTCTGGAGAATTATTATCATATGTGATGAACAAATACCAGGATAATTTTTGTCAAAACTCTTTTTTTCAATTTTTTTGAAGCAAATTTTCGAATGTCTGTCTGGCTGTCCTCTATCGCAGGGCTAAAAGTTATGAAACCTTACGTTAATAGGGAAACCCTTATCCAAATTTACAATTCGTTCATACAGCCACATTTTGATTACTGTGACATGGTATGGGCGAAGCTATCAAATGAAGTGACAGATCGTCTACAGAAGCTTAAGAACAAAGCTGCCAGAGTAGAAATAATCACAAGGCATTTGTTATGTATAAGATAGCTAACAACGTTCTCCACTCGTATCTATATCTGAGCGATAAATTGTCTACAGATAAAGTTAAATCATACAACCTTAGAAATAAGGATGTTAACTTCAATCTTCCACAGCCAAAAACAAATTATCTTAAAAGATCATTCATTTATGAAGGCATGAAACTGTGGAACAATCTCCTGAACGAACTAAAACACTCACCCTTACTTAGGGCCTTCAAGTGCGGTGTGAGAAAACTCCCTCAAATTTCTTAAGTATATAATTTCAAATAATATGCTTATTCATATAGATTAGTATTGTAGATTTTAATGATTGTCATCTTTAACGTCTTCTTTTTAACACAGTTATATAATTGAAAGAATTTTCGTATTCAAGTAAACTTGATTCATTCATTCATTCTTTCATTCATTCATTTATTCTGTCTGTCTGTCTGTCTGTCTGTCTGTCTGTCTGTCTGTCTGTCTATTAAATATGTATAAAATCATTTTTTTAAGGGTATTGCTATGGCAGTAAGAACTCAATCGATAGCTATGTCAAGAACTCAAAGGGCTGTATCGGGGAAAAACACGAAAGATGCACTGGAAATTACATCTGCACTGGTTATGTCAACCAGGTTTATACGTATTCTCTAGGTGAGTTTTGAATTTAATTTAAAATTAATTTTAGTTATGAGTTGTACTCATCTCAATGGCAGGGACACAAGGACGTTTTTGACATTATTTACAAAAAAGGGTTTTCATATTCCGATGTCCCTGCCATTGAGATGAATAAAAACATTGGAATACCAAAACCCTTTTTGTAAATAATGTCAAAAATGTCTATTATCCCTGCCTTTGAGATGTGCAGGTTGGAGGAGGAAAATGATAGGGAAGTGAGAAGTTCCTAACATGAGAGGGACAATTATCAGGTGTATTACGTAGAAAGGGATGCATTTCGCCTGATGATGACAAGCAGTCATGAATAAATGCAGTCTAAATGTCGCGTGCTTCATTTGTGTGCTTCATCCACGATGAATAACAATCCCTTTCACTCTATTTACTTATTGTTCATCATTGTTCAACAAGTTTGATGTTATTTTGTTCGTCTGATCGTTGTTGTTTTTATTCTTATTTTATAGCCTAGTAAAGCCCATCAATAAACTCCGTTAGTATCCATAATGGCACAAGATGGTTCAGATAAATTAGCTAATAAAAAGAATGATTGAACCAAAGAATACGTGTATTTAATTTCGATATTTAAGACGGGGGAGGGGGGCTCTGGGCATAAATGATCAAGGATACTTGTCGGAATTTTTAAGAAGTAGCCTTAAAAGATACTGGACGTTTTTCAAAAGGGCGTGGCTTCACAAATTTTCATCTCTAAAAATAACAAAATCATGAGTTTTAGTGGCCTAAAAGATACCAAAAAAATGAGAATTTGGCATATTTCATATTTTTAAAGCCTAAAAATATCAAATTGACAATTTTTACCCCTAAAAGATACGACGAGCATCCCTGATCGTTTACTTCCGAAGTCCTCTCCCCCCCCCCCCCCGACATTAATATCGACAAAAGGCCAACCCTAGTCCTAAAAGCGTTTTCCCTTTTTTGTTCTACACCTATTTCACAAAAAGTGTTAATTTTGTGAAATAATACTGAAATGACTTATCCCACAATTGAGAGTCAAAAAAGTTTTAAATTCGTATTATAAATAGACAATTGAATATATTATATATCAATCGTTAGACATGCTAGCCTGCGTTAATGTACCAACAGAAGGGGTGAGGTAGATTTTCATCATAAGGGAGACGAGGGGACAAAAGTTACGCAGTTATACTGCAATAACCACAAAATAACCCAGAAATTTGTAAAGGAGGGCACCAATCAAAACATGACCCATAAATTTGTATAGGAGGGCACCAATCAAAACATGACCCATAAATTTGTATAGCAGGGCACCAATCAAAACATGACCCATAAATTTGTAAAGGAGGGCACCAATCAAAACATGACCCATAAATTTGTAAAAAAAGGGCACCAATCAAAACATGACCCATAAATTTGTAAAGGAGGGCACCAATCAAAACATGACCCATAAATTTGTAAAGGAGAGCACCAATCAAAACATGACCCATAAATTTGTAAAGGAGAGCACCAATCAAAACATGGCCCATAAATTTGTAAAGGAGGGCACCCATCAAAACATGACCCATAAATTTGTAAAGGAGAGCACCAATCAAAACATGACCCATAAGTTTGTAAAGGAGAGCACCAATCAAAACATGACCCATAAATTTGTAAAGGAGCGCACCATTCAAAACATGACCCATAAATTTGTAAAGGAGCGCACCAATCAAAACATGACCCATAAATTTCGAAAGGGGAGGCAATTATCAAAAAATTACTGATTATTAATCAAAAATCAATTGCCTTTAAAACGTTGTCCTTCGCACAACCATCGCTTCATATCCATAGCTTACCTTATTTGAAAGTACGCTTGAACTGTTTTTGGTGTTTTTCTTGGCTTTTAAAGCCTTAAATCACCCCAAACTAACAGGAATTGTAGTGAACACACTATTGAAAAGGCCACCATTGTGTATATGATCTAAATGCATTCTAGGGCAACAATTGATATGGAGTCAAAAAAAAAAAAAAAAAAATCAATCAATCAAAGGGGATGGGGGGAAAGAAAGCACCTAGGGTAGCAGAGAAATATGACATATATTTACTTCTGCTTCATTTCATTAAAAAAACACCTAATTTACTAACTTATCTTCTTATTTTCACAAAGAAAACTAAGTACAATTATTTCAAATCCGTAAGATATGTCTTTCTTTTTGGTGAGCTGTATTGTGATTTAGTCTATTAGTGACGATTGGTATATACTTTGTGACGGGCAATTCTTGGGTCAAACCCAAGTAACTATGGCAACTGTAACCTTCTAGATCGAAACTGCCGCAACCAGGAAACCTATGTCAGCACATCAATTTTTTGTGTACTTTCTTTAATTTGTAGAATGAAAACTAACGGTTAGTAAGTTTGAATCTACGATTTTATTGTTAGTTTTATTATTTATAAAATCATGGATTGAAACTTTCTTACGTTAGTTTTTTATTCTATAAATTACAAGTAAAGCTACTTGCTTTATGTTCCGGTAAATCAGTGCTAAAAGGTCAATAACAAAGAAAACCTAAATCAAAAGATCTAAGGGAATCACGACTATTTTAAACAGAGTAAAGGCATCGAAATCAACTTAACAATTAGGATAATAGCATTTCCAAGAAGGTTCTTTTACATATATATGTCCATTTTTATTCGGCTTTTGTCTAAAAACTTCATCATTTGTGCTTTTTTTTCGCATACAAAGAAATTGCACGATTGAGAAACTCAAACACCGAAAACAGTCGGGCTGGCAAAACAGCGTAAAAAAAACTAATAATAAGTAGAGCTCAAGTCTTCGTTAGCAAAACATCCATTCATTATAATATTTTTCTACTTATAGAGAAATTATTTCCAGTCAAGATTTGCTAAAAAACACGATTTCCTTTCATTTTATGCGATAAAAACTTTCCACTTGCAAAATTCAACCAACTTTCACCCTGACACGTTCTAGTGATCAGTTGACCAATTAGAGCGTGCGTAAAAAAAAACATGCTTTGTTTCTGCTGCACGTTTGCGTTTTTTTAAAAATACTATTGAATCATATATCAATTAAGTCAGTGGGAAATTGAGAATATTTAATGTTTTTATATAATATATAATCTTAGTAAAAGCGGAGCGATAAGTTTAGCAAAGATTTGCAATCGGACTATTAGCATTATTACAACTAGCTTATCGAATACATCAGATACACTAAATTACATGGTGTTGAGCAGTTATCTCATTGATGGGACTATTGAGTGTTTTCTATAACGTTATTAGTAAGAGCTCCCTTATCAGATACAGATAAGCTAGTTCTAATTGTATGTAGATGTGTAATTAACAAAGAAGTGAGGCTCCTTTGAAAATACGTCGAGACGATCTCAATGGCGTAATTACCATCGATTCAAATACTAGCCGTTTTTGTTGGATTGAAATTTCTGGTTTAAAAAGTAAGATAAGTAAAAAGAAGGCCATAAATTTATCTTATATACCTCATCTTCAACGAAATGTTGTATTTTTTTAGAAAAATGTTAACAATTTGTTTGATTGGATTGACTAAAGAGAAACATAACAATTAAGATATTTTGATACTCTTTGAACTGATAGGTGAAAAAATTAAAGATACAAAGCGGTTAATTAGTGTCACGTTCATAAATACAGCTTAATTTGCAAAACCCAGTTCATAGTATCCTTCTTGCTCCTTACAAGTTGAAAGGTAAACTATTTTAGATATTTTATCTAGATATATATTATTGTATTTGTTTAAAGTTCTTTAAAGTGACCAGCAAAATTCTTTTTAATGCAATCTCAAGTTTTGTTCAATTTACTCAAAAAAGCTTATTTTTATATTATATTTAGCCTGATTCCAAAATACTAACACAAAATGTCATCGAATCCTTTTTTTTTTTTTTTAAGAATTCATTTACCAGTCTTCGTGTACGCGCCTAACAATATTTGTAGAAACATGAGAAGTTTTATTTTTCTTATGGTGTCTCTCTGTTGTGGCGTGCTAGCACAGGATGAACAGGAGGTATGTATTGGTTTGAATTTGATTATCCATAAAATCCATGACATTAATTTGATTCGATCAAAAGCCTTAAAATACTTTTTTTTTATTTAATGATTTACAACTACTCTTGTAGTACAGAGTTCTTGAGGTTTTCATTTTGTTTGTTAATTAATTTCTCTATTTCTAGCCAAGGATGTACACCCTGAATGAAGCGACAGTTCCTATTGACAACGGTAAATAAAAAAACTCTATACTCTTCACAGAGCATACATTTGTACATCTATCTAATTTATATGCATTAACCCTTTAACCGTCACAGGGACGAATTCGTCCCCAAAACACCGACTTTGCCTTAGAAAAATATATCTTCCTCCAAAAAGATTTTTGCGGCACCACTTGTGGTTCAGAGCACACCCTAGGAACATGTCTAGATTTTGATGATGATTAAACTACCAGAAACATGCTTTTTTCCACAAAAACACAAACCAAACTTGACGAAACGACATTAATGCCTTTGCTGTGAAATTTTCAAATGCTCAGAGATTGTTCTTCATTCAATGGATTTTTTTTAGTCCCAACTTTATTTGAATCAAAAAAGTCAACTATCACTTCAATATTGGGTCCTTCTAATAAGTTTTTGACAGTTTTTCAATCTTTATTTTGTTTACTTACAGAGCTACAGAACTTTGAACTTGTCTGTTTTCAAAACAACATGATTTCGTGAGCAGTTAGACACCACAGGAATACCGAAACCACAGAAAAAGACACATAGAGTCCCCCCCTTATTCGGTAAAATTATTTTTAATAAGTAATGTAATGTAATGTAATGTAGTGCTTATATAGCGCATTTTCACCCGATGTCTCAATGCGCTTTACAATCTTTTAATATTTATAGTATGTAATCCGGATTTACAAGCATGAGGTTGATTAGTAATTAGTATGTATTAGTGTAGGCCTATCACCGAGGATGGTCGTTATATAAGTCTAATTAATAATTAATAAGTCTATTACCACCTCGAAATTTTGGCCAAGTTTGGGGCTCTTTGTGTTCTTCTATCAACACAACTTGCCAAAAACCCACCAAAACCTCGACAATTTGCTTCTAAAGAGCCCCAGATAGATGATTTTGAAATTGGCTCCGCAAAAACAACAATGTAAAATACGAAGAGTTTTCGCAAAAAAAAAAAACCATCAAACCAGCTTGGTTTCTTTCAAACAGTGGGCTCAGCACTACTTCGACGCTTAATGATGCTCTCTCAGCAGTGTTTAGAAGCAAAAGGTAGCTCAAAAAGAAGTAAAATTCGACACAAACCTAAACTTTATGCCATTCTCGTTAACAGCAAAGGTGCCAAGCAAACCGGTTGAACCAGTTTTCTAGTTCCAAGCCTCCTTCACTTTAGAAAAACACACAGGAATCCTTTTCAAGTTTGCTGATAAACAGTATCTAAGGACTTTAAAGTTTGCACCCTTAAAATCCCACCAGAAAAACACAGGAATTTGCCGGTTAAAGGGTTAATAGAGTGCACGCACTAAGTGTGCAACATAAATACCACTAAGTAGTGCTATTTTGTGCTAATTCTGTTGTTTTCTTTTGTTTAATTAGTACTATTTACCACTAAATAGTAACAACTGTTGCACACTTTTAGTGCGTGCACTCTATGCAAACCCGAAAACTCGCTTTATTTACTGTTTAATGGTTGTCGAAATATAATTTTCCTGTCAATTACATCGTACAAATATAAAACAGTGGGTCTCAAGTTGATTTAATGATGAACTTGAGAATGCCCGTGATAGAGGCTAGTCTCAACTGTGAAAAAGACCTGTTTTTTTTTACGTTTCCATCTCATTAGATATTTTCATAAATGTATAAAGGCCCTTACACACGAGGGAGCTTGCTCCTGCAACACGCTCCCGCAACATGCTCCCGGAAGCAAATCTCCCTCGTGCGTGCAAAAGAAAAATATGTTGCGCAACAAAGGAAGAAAAACCCGGGAGCAAAAGTTTTGTTGCGCAACAAATTTTCGTTGGTACACACAAGGGAGCGCTGCTCCGGGAGCTGCGTGAGCGTGTTGCAGGAGTAAGCTCCCTCTTGTGTATCGGCCTTAAATGTATAATACAGCATTTTTGCACAAGAGTGTATCAAAGCATATACCCCAATCAAGCAGTGAGTTATTTTCAAATGAAAGATAGATATAACTGATAGGCGAATCAAGATAGAGTGCACGCCACTAAAAGTGTGCAACATAAATACCACCAAATAGCGCTATTCCATGGTAATTCTATTGTTTTCTTTTGTTTAATTAGTGCTATTTACTACTAAATAGTGACAACTGTTGCACACTTTTAGTGTTTGTACTCTATGGACACGGTTTCCTTTGTTATTCATCGTGCTCTACTTCACATAAATAATGTTCTTACTACAGGGAAGGGGTTTTACATTAATTTGTCCCAGGGAGGGGAGGGGTTGATGATTGGAATTCAATAGCTAATTACTCACTCAAATGATTTTCTATTTTAAATTAATATCCTCAGAAGATTAATACATACCATTTTATCGACCATCAGAAATCTTCAACTTCAGTAAATGACGCTAATTTGAATAAAGTTCCTGTTTATTTCTTAATTGTCGTTATTGGAATTCCACAGTGCCTTTCGGAAGCGATCATAAAATGTATACATACGGAATCCGGTATTCTTTTGTTTTCCCCGATAACGTTGTTTTTGTTTAACGTTGTTTTGTCCTTGACAAAATAAACAGCACCATGCAGCTGTCGAACTATAGATGTCCTTCATTTGGTTGTTTTATGTGGACTGAACATGCAAGCATTGCACGTGAACAAATTATTATCTTTCGGTACTAAACTAACTATATTCCTATTTCAACAAAACGGATATCGAATTCCAGATGTAGATTTCACGAGAGGTAATGTGGGCTTACAAAACTGATAACAAATAGCAGTTATTTTATTCAAATCAGCGTCATTTCTTTAAATTGAAGTTCTCCCATAGTTGAAGAAAAAGAAAGCGTATATCCTGTAGCTATTCATTAAAAAATATTAGCCATTACCTTTTCAGTTGCCTAATGGACATCCGCGATCCGGAACCCGTCATTCTCACTGACAATGTTTTGGAAATAGGTATATCATATAAGTAAAATGGTTCTTCAAGACATTTTAAACTCAGACCAAGCTATTCCCTCTGTAGCCATTTATTGAATGTTATGATATCTGAGCTTTGTTCTGTAATTTAGAAAATAAATGTGACATCGAAGCTCTGGGATGCATTTCAAGCAAATTGTCAACTAATGGTCAAGTAATGAGCCAGATGCTTTCCAATGTACAATCCTCTCCTGACGGCGCTGATGCCATGGAAGAACGTGCCTGTGAATGCGGCAAAGCAGCCAAAAAGGCTGGGTTTAAAGTGTTTGCCTTATCCAACTTCGGTAGTAAGTATTATACACTTTCTTTATTGACAAACTACAGGCATACAGTTGATCTCATTTACTTTGTACAAGAAAAAAGAAGTTTACAGTTAACAAATCCCATTTTCACGTGAAGTGATTGTATTCCGTAATTAGGGCTTTTGTTTTATCAAACCGTAAACTTCTAAACTTCTTTTCTTTTTGAACAACGTTAATGGGATCGACTGTATATAGACTAAGTAAATTACAAGAAGAGAGAATAAATGAAAAACAAAAGATAAACACAGCTGTGAAACAACTACTGTAGAACTACCAAAAGGAGTTACGAACGGGACGTGAGTACCCGCTTGAGGCTTTCATGTTGCATGTTTATATGCTTTGGATGAAGAGTGGCCGGCACAGTAGATACCGACTGAATATCAAGCTCCTCTGCCGGACTAGTACTTATCGAGTTTCAATCCGAACATTAAATACCCGTAAGTCTTTAGCATTACACATTTGGCGTCTCAAAATAATCTTTTTTTTTTTTTTTTTCGACTAATCAAATTGTTGTGGAAAGAAGTAGCGGGCATTTTTTTCAGAAATGTACATGAGCCAGTGAGTACAGTAATGAAAATTAAGATGAAGCCAAAGCTTGGTTGAGCATGCGATTTTCGTAGTAAGCATTACACATTTTTGAACTCTCAAAGCAATCATTTTACCGACCAATAAAATTGACAGTTAACACTTAAACGTGGCAAACGACAGCTAGAAGCGTAGCACAAGGTAATTTCTTTAACCAACTTTGGTAGGTTGCTAGTTGTTGATTTATAAACTTTCTGTTTCTGTTTCACAGAGACACTCTTTTATTGATTCTCCCAGTTAGTGTGCCAGACCCATTGCTTAAATCTCCATGACGTAAGGGTGATTCAAGTCTAAATACAAATTGTTAATTAAATGATCTGAATTTTTTGTTCTCCGTTGACTTATTTACTTGGTCAGAATTACAATTTGATTTTCACCTAAAAAAATTCATTTTGACTGTAAGTTGACTATGGTTGAAATCGATTACGAATTGGTATTTTAAATACAATGCGCGAGTTGGGAAATTTTTTTTTGTTTTTATTGTCAATGAAATCTAATTTAGTCAGAATATACGTATACAGTCTCCTTGGCGAGTGTTGTTAGTTAAAGCATGTTTTAAGAGGGAATAATCCAAACAGGCCATATAAAGAAGCTCACAATCAAAACTTAATGACTGTGTTGTAGTTGAAGAGAAATAAGCATTGTTGACATGAATGTTTTCGTTTTGTTCATAGAGGAGTGTTGGAGTGGCCCATATGACCCTAGCCTTGAGGACCACATGCTAGAGTCTGACGATTGCTTCAACGGGAACAAGGAAGTCTGCGATCAAGATACCCATGTCTACTGCAGTGGAAATGGGTCAGCCATGTACGGCTACAAAGTCGGTAAGTTACGAAGAGTGTTCCTTTGCTGCATGCAGCCAAAAAACGGCTTGATGCTTTAGGGGTCAGGAAAGATGTAAAGCCCAATTGATGGATATGATCAATTAATTATGAATAATTTGTAAATAAATGGAGAGATGAATTAATATTGAATGAATGATTAAAGCGTGTTGCGATCTATATATAATCAAGATATTATTGCTCTTTGACGGATAAGCAAATGAATAACTGAATGAATGAATGCATGGACCAATAAACGAGCGAGCGTACACCTAGGAAAGAACTAAAGAACGAGCGAGTAAAGTAACGAGCACACGAAAGAACGAAAGAACAAATGAATGAATGAGCAAATTTAGATGAATTTCCCTTGTCTAACAAACTATAATCTGTTAATAATCTTGTTTTATTTTGTTTATAGAGAGAGACTAAAAATAATGCAGAAAGTAATGGTCCATGTCTAAACGAGGCTTGAGGTTCTCTTGACATCAAATTTTAACATCAATAAACGCAATGTAATTTCGACCCTTTTATGTAGGGCATCTATTAAACATATGTCAGTAAACAAAGATAAAGTGCTTCAAGTCTTTTTGATTTCTTTCAGTGTCTATTGCATTATCACAGAGTTCACGAACCCTCCTCCCCCTTAATTCCTATCATAGACATATTTTGCGAAGATTGCAGGCATCATTTCAAGACTTTCAAAAACACCCCATATATAAAAAAAATTGGATGATCAATATGTTCTCTTTCATCAGTTCTCTTTGTTATTCAACTCAATATCACAATTATTTACAGATTGTTCAGATCCAAAAATTCGTTTTCAAAACTTTGAAAAGTCTCATTGAAAAATGTGAAAATCCTAGCCTCCAATCAGCAAAGCTATGACCCCTCAGACACATGCAATGGGTAACCCATGGAAACCAAACCACAAGTCAAAAGCATTAAAGCATGATGGGAATAAGAAATTTTTCCTGTATAAAAGTACATTTCAAACACTTTTTTTGTCTTATTTTCTTTATTAGTAGTACATAATAGGACTTGTTAAATAGAGAATACAATACAATGAATATAATTATGAAAACTTGTTAAAGTTCCAAGTGCAATTGGTTGGGAACCATCTACACTTGAACCTGTGCAGTATGCAGTTCATGTAATGTATTCATAAAATTGAATATTTTGTTTTGTCCTTCAGATTGGGCTGTTTTGACGACACACGCAAGAACTCGGTTGTATTGACGTTTCATGAATATATTACATGAACTGAGTAGGCTCTTCCTATAACCTACACAACAGGCTATTCTGCACCTAGAATACAAACAATCAAACAAATTAGTAAACACTAGAAATGCACGTAGGGTTTGTTAAAAAACATCAACTGGTCTATGAAAGAAAAGGATATGAAAAGAGTTAAAGAAAAACTGGGAATTTTTTCACATGACAATGGCGTCATGGCAGCAATGAAAACATCATGTACTGAATCGTTACATATCCTTCTCAGTCTTAGTATTATGCTTTTCAAAGCAACTCTTAACCTTGGTATGTGTTTTTAAAAAAAATAATTCAACTTTAACCACATTGTCCGCCGCAGTTTGTCGTTGAGTTCCATCGAGACATATATACAGTTGTAAAATGTCTGGATAAGTTATACACCGTGTAATGAAGGAAGCAAAACGGACGTTTCGGACGTTACTACTAATACGACTGTGTAAAAATATACTGCTAAATGTAGCTGCAATGTAAAAATGCAATGTAACGGTTGTCTAGTTTGACCTGGACAACTCCACTCGTGTAAACACCGCGTGGTACATTTCGTCGATGCAAAAGTCTCAAAGTTACCTCAACCATCGTAAGACCTGAATTATAAGAATTATAGCATATTCAAACTTACCAATTTGACATTTGGCTTTTTCTGGCCATTCACAGCGTTTTGCCACAGGGTCGAAGTGTAAGTTTACAGGACAGTCCTTCACAAATGCAAGATGATTTGAGCAATGGATAAATTTGTGGCAAGTCTTGAGATTGACATATAGTCCATCCGGACGAGATGAACAATGATCTGCAACAACACGAAACATACGTGAAAGTAGATGACAGTTTCCATATGATCGCGCGCTTCCCAAACCGCGCTTTGACAATGTTAGACTTTGTCAAGTGTAGGCAAAGGCAGCCCAAGCTCATTATCTGTCTATGTAAAAATTAATTTCAGTGTTAAACTTGAAATTTATTAAGAATATAAATCAAGGTCATTAAAGAAGTCTCAATCTGAATGCAAAAAAGCCTTCTTTTTTCCCTCCCTCCCCCCAAAAAAGGCCTTCTAATTTTCACCCTCCTCCATACTAGGTAAAAATTTAAAAAGGTTTTTTTTTTGTATTTATTGAGACTTCTTCAATGACCTTGATTTGTATTCTTAATTTATTTCAAGTTTAACACCGAAATGATTTTTATAGATATTGACAGATAATGGGCTGCCTATGGTATAGGCGAATGTTTAATTTGTTTACAATATTTTGTTCATTGGCATAAAAATTAAAGGCAAACTCAACATAAAAATGAAAAGATATTCGCTATAAAAGTAATCGATATCCGGTTCATTACTAGATTTAGTAACGTTTTGTAAACAGAAAAACTTGTACAAAGAACTTACCGAGCGTATACTCAAATAACGCGTTTTGACCACCAGCACAGAATCCACCTCCCGTGCATTCCTTGTAATCTTTTCCAAAGCACATATTTGAGTCCTCAAGTGTACCAACACTTATATCACCACTCCAACATTCACCTGTAAAACGAAAAAAGTATGTAACACAATCTTCGTTTCTAGTATTTATTTGTTTTATCATTTGTTGCTTATTTACTCATTTTTCATACTGTATCATTATTCATTTGAATTAAACCTGCCTGCCTGCTCACGTACCTACCTGATTATCTTTATGGATCAACACCTTTTTGCAAAATTATTTTATCAAACAGGACATTTTCTTTGGTCCCAGTACTGCCCAGAATAAATTAGTTTCACTGTATAGTCGATTCTGCATGCATAGATCTATATAAACAGCTATACTCACCGTAGTACTCTATCCACATCCTCCGATAGCCCTCCTTTTTCGCAGCCATTACACATCTACACACAAGATCTTTAACATAATTGTTCCAATCTTTCCATTGCACAGTCTTACCGCTAAACCTACTCGAGCTTTTGTCACGATCAGTGAACAGCAATGTTTGACCTGCTTTTGTTTTCTTGGTTGACATTTTACATCTACCAGGTATCAGTCCATCAAAACAACCTGAAAGAGCGATGAATACCCGGGGGGGAGGGGATGAATTCAAGTTGTATGATCCTAGTTTTGTAAGGTCATAACATTAAGATTCGCAGTTTTGCATATCAAATCATCTCCGGTAACTTTGAGTAGTTTTGGTTTCAAGTCATCCTACGGCTTAGTTGACACCAAGAAAATGCATAGTAAATTGAAGAATAAATGTTTCTGTATTTATCTAAACTAACAAAATTGTATTTTATTCTTTGCCCCGAAATGAAAACAATAGAGTAAAAATGCCTCTTGATAAAAAATTGGCCTAATATCATCGGCCTCTCTTTTACCTCCTTTTATTATATACTTGAGATACTACGCACGATTTCATTGGTCGAGAAGAGTGCATTGTACACGCTGACGACATCATTTTTTGTAACGCGCGATCTGATTGGTCGATTGACCAGAGCGTGCACAACAGATCCTGTCAAGTTCAAAGTTGGTTGCAATTCACAAGTGGACAGTTTTTATCGTCTAAAATGAAAGGAAAGCGTGCTTTTACTAAATCTTAAATGGAAATTACTTTTCTGTAAGTAGAAAAATATTATAATAAATGTATATTTCTGCTGTTTCGAGTCCGACTGTGTCGGTGTTTGAAGTAGTTTCTCGATCGAGCAATTCACTTGTATGCCAAAGAAAAGCACAAACGATCAAGTTTTAAGACAAAAGCTGAATGAAATTACACATATGTATGTAAAAGCACCTTGTTGTCAATGTTATTATTTTTGTTAAGTTGCTTTCGTTGCCGGTTTTGACTTTTTTCGGTTTAAAATGGTCGCAATCCACCAAGATCTTTTGATGTAGGTTTTCTTTGTCATTCAGCTTTTAGCAATGTACCGGAAAATGAAAAGCAAGTATATAATAAATCAAATAGAAGTGCTTGAGTGTGCATTGTTACGTAATAGAACACTCTGGAAAGTGAAGAGGGCACTCAACAAGTGAGGAGAAGAACTTGCTTTCAGCTCGTTCTTCTCCCATCACTTCCATCGTGTTCTATTACTGAACAATGCACGCTCAAGCCTCTTCTATTTGATAATTAATGTCTTTATGTTTGTATTTTTTTTATCTTTTTCTTAATTAACAGCGCTTATAAAGAGCATATTTTAATAACTATTTATTGCTATCATTATCATTATATTTCTTTCTTGGTTCATTTTACTTCAAAGAGACTCACTTTGTTGTTGTTGCGTTTCGCAGTCCTTTCCTTTATAACCATCAGGACACTGACAGACATAGCCATCCACTTGGTTGACACATGTTCCGCCATTTTTACAAGTGATGATAGCACAATGATCTACTTAAACGAAATATTTCATTAGAGTTATTTTAATCATCAATCAATTACTGTCGTTCGTTGGGATTCCTGTGTAATTTTCAGTTTTTGGAGTTTCCTGTCTTTCTTAACAAAATTATAAATGGCTGCCAGTTTGATAAAAGCTAGCCCTAGAATTTTGCCATCGATCAAATATGTTTTAAAAACCTTGATTTCAAAAGATATTATGAAATAAAAAAGCAAGGTGCCCGTATTGATTTGCGAGATACTTTAAGAAGGTTTTACCGAGTGTGTACTGTGGCAAGTTTATAGTTATTCGTAATGTTTCGCTTGAAAATGTAAAACCTGTTCAAATTTTTACGTTAAAAAGTTTCTCAGACATAGCTCTGTATTCATTGTTGATAAGAAATGTAAAACACTAAAATTCGAAATATGCGCAGAACTGTGCGCAGTGCAAAACTACGGAATAACCTTAAGCAATCCCATCAAACGTATTCTTGGGTTAACTTTTCAAACAAATTTAAAAGCTCTCGCTTTTCATCCGCAGCGCTAAAAGGAAATCTTTTTTACATTGAATAAAATACAACCTAGACATATTTCTCTTTCTTTAAAATGTTGTATAATTTATTTAAATAGCAAAAGATCCGACGCGCTGGATCGAGTTTTTTTTATATATTTTAAATATTATACGAAAAGAGATTGTTAAAACAAGCTTATTTCTACAAGTAGCACGACGAGTAGAGCCACTGATGGGGTCCGGGGATAAGCTTATCTCATACTCTCTTGCAAGGGACTTGTTGCACGAAGCCTGCATAGCGCTATCCACCGGATGAAATTTTAAAGAAATTCTATAAGTTTGATAACTTTATTCGGTGTCCGGGGATAAGCTTATCTCATACTGTCTCTCTTGCTAGGGACCGGTTGCATGAAGCCTGAATAGCGCTATCCACCGGATAAATCCCTATCCAGCGGATAAATTCTAAAGATATTCTATATGAGTTTGATAACTTTATTCGGTGGTTTCCATACACGGATCTCGATCGATCATTGTTGCCATTACTATAATTATCAGGAGCCGGTTGTACGAAACCTGGATAACACTATCCACCGGATAAATAGATGTCCAGTGGATAAATTCTAAACAAATCCAAAGCTATATAGACTGGGTAACTTTCATCCAGTGAATAACTGGCCTCAGAGCCAAAGCAAATTAAATCTTACCAATTTGACATTTGACATTTTCTGGCCAATCACAGACTTTCAACGTAGGGTTAAAATTCAAGTTACCAGGACAATCCTTGAAATATGCAACATTCTTCGAACATTGAATAAATCCCGTACATTTAGTTGGATTGGCATATAGTCCATCAGGACGAGATGAACAATAAGAACCTGCAAGAAAAGAAAATATAATTTAAGGTAGATTTCCCTAAAAAAAGGACTTTAAAGATCTTTAAGAGAGTATGTCGGTAAAAACCAAACATTGAATGGCAACGAGTGCTTTTTTTCATTCTTTGATGCTTTTCCTGACTACTACAATAAAAAAGACTACATTTCCGACTCAGCCGATTATGTAGTAAACAAAACAGTTAAAATTCCTTCACATCGAACTGACTACTTGACCGAGCTTGTCTCGTGTATTAGCTAGGATTTGTAAGCCTCGACTGTGTGCCCATCAAAATAACAAACAAAAACAAGAAATTATCATCAAAACCAAACATTCTCAGTACTGCTCATTAATTATTTCAATGATTAATTCATCATTCCATCCACTTCATTCCTGCAGTGATTTATTTAGTTATAACTTTATTCATCCATGTCACTAATTCATTTGTTTTTCGTTTTCTTTTCATTTATCTAAATTACCCAACCACCCACTAACTCATTCATTCACCTATTGACTGACTATTCAACTAGCTGACATTTTCAACAAAAGTGTGTCACTAACATAGAAAGTCCTACAAAGAATACTTGAAATTGAAAAACACATACACACAGACAAAAAAACTGTCTGTTGCTTTTTAATCGTGAGCTTCAGAAACATCTTTTTTAATTGACATGTAATTTATGATATATATGTAAGTATTTGTTTTCAATTTACAACGCTTACATATTTGCATAGATATTCATTACGATCATTCATCATTATATTTCCGCTTCTTGGTTAATTTTACTTCATAGAAACTTACTTTGTTGTTGTTGCGTTTCGCAGTCCTTTCCTTTATAACCATCAGGACACTGACAGACATAGCCATCCACTTGGTTGACACATGTTCCGCCATTTTTACAAGTGATGATAGCACAATGATCTACTTAAACGAAATATTTCATAAGAGTTATTTAAATCATCAAGCAATTACTGTCGTTCGTTGGGATTCCTGTGTAATTTTCAGTTTTTGGAGTTTCCTGTCTTAACAAAATTCTAAATGGCTGCCAGTTTGATAAAAGCTAGCCCTAGAATTTTGCCATCGATTAAATACGTTTAAAAAACCTTGATTTCAAAAGATATTATGAAATAAAAAAGAGAGGTGCCCATATTGGTTTGCAAATATTTTAAGAAGGTTTTACCGAGTTTGGACTAGTGTGAGTTTATAGAAATTCGTAATGTTTGCTTGAAAATATAAAACCTGTTCAAATTTTTACGTTAAGGATGGTACCACCTATTGCCCATGCGCATCTCTACTGCGCATCATCTCAAAATATTTTTTTGACCAATCTTTGTATTTTTCTTTTAATTCTGAGTTTAAAATAAGCGTTTTTCAATAATTTGAATAACTAAATATCTTAACAATTGCAAGCAAGGACAGTCCAGGAATAAAATAGACAAGAAAGCGAGTTAGTTTTTTCCGATATATTAATTTTTGAACTCTGTTTTACAACTTGGTCAACTCAAAGTTTCTCGCTCGAGAAAAATTGCCGTAGTTTAAAAAAAAATAACCTTCAACAACCAAAAAATATTCATGTGATAAAAATTTGTACACTTATTACAAAAGGATGAAAGAGGAATGGTGATATTTGTTTGAAAAACGGTGAAAGTTGATTGTCTACTTGTGCAGCGATTGATCAAAGTATGAAACTCACTCAAAGTCAGTTTCCCTCGAAAAACATACAATAATAATACAAATAACAACACTATGAATCCTCAGTAAATTCTGAAATTGCTTTATTTTCTGGTAAACCAAGCCAAAACATTGTACACGACATAAACTTTGCTTTACTAGCCGGCATTTTATGAGCTTCAGGTTTGAAATTACGAACTGACCTTTTCAGGTTCTTATTTGTTACTTTTTCCTTGAAGTTCGAGCATCTCAAGTACACAGAAGTCATTATGAATATTAAACAAAATGTAGATTCAATGTAAAAACGATAATAATGTTCAATATACTATCCAGAAGACGAAAAGTCCAAGGAAAACGAAAACTGATGTGCTGGCAGCCATCTTAGTCCAGGGTGCACTTTGTCTTACCAAGGGGGGAGGGTGAACGTATTTCGTACCAATTAAATCGCAAGGTTTGACACTAAATTACAGATTTGAACCTCGCTAACTTATGAAAACGCATTGGAACCTATAACGTTTTTTGATCGAAAACGTAAGGAAAATACCGAATTTAATTTTTAAATTGAATATTTTAAAATAAAAATGGTTTTGGTTATTCTTTTTGTAAATCTTTTGAAATCCTTTCACAATAGTATTTTACTTTTGACGCATAAAATGCTAATTCATCTAAGTATCAATTGCAATTTTTTAATATTTTATAGAAAATATACGTGTAGTAGAATATTCCTAGCCAGTTTTTTGTCCAATATTCCAAAATAATGAGAAGAAATACGTATTTTCATCGCTGAATTTGACGCTTACGTCATCATGCGTTTAGCGTTAATTATCTCGCTTATATGCATGGGATCCCCCAAATTTTTTTCCGGTTTCCAAAAGCCCATTGGGTAATTCAAATGACTGACATGGTTTAGAAAAAATGAAAATGGGTTGCAATTAGGGGGCACCATCCTTAAAGAGTTTCTCAGACATAGCTCTGTATTCATTGTTGATGAGAAATGTAAAACTCTAAAATTTGAAATATGCGCAGAACTGTGCGCAGTGCAAAACTTCGGAATAATCAATCAAATCAAACGTATTCTTGGGTTAACTTTTCAAACAAATTTAAAAGTTCTCGCTTTTCATTCGCAAGGCAATCTTTTTTACATTGAATAAAATACAACCTAGACATATTTCTCTTTCTTTAAAATGTTGTATAATTTATTTAAATAGCAAAAGATCCGACGCGCTGGCGGTTTTTATATATATATATATACATATTACTTTATTTTATACGAAAAGAGATTGTTAAAACAAGTTTATTTCTACAAATAGCAAGACGAGTAGAGCCACTGATGGGGTCCGGGGATAAGCTTATCTCATACTCTCTTTCCAGGGACCGGTTGCACGAAGCCTGAATAGCGCTATGCACCAGATAAATCCCTGTCCAGCGGTTAAATTCTAAAGATATTCTATATGAGTTTGATAACTTTATTCGGTGGTTTCCATACACGGATCTCGATCGATCATTGTTGCCATTACTATAATTATCAGGAGCCGGTTGTACGAAACCTGGATAACACTATCCACCGGATAAATAGATGTCCAGTGGATAAATTCTAAACAAATCCAAAGCTATATAGACTGGATAACTTTCATCCAGTGAATAACTGGCCTCAGAGCTAAAGCAAATTAAAACTTACCAATTTGACATTTGACTTTTTCTGGCCAGTCACAGACTTTCAACGTATGGTTAAATCTCAAGTTACCAGGACAATCCCTGAAATATGCAACATTCTTCGAACATTGAATAAATCCCGTACATTTAGTTGGATTGGCATATAGTCCATCAGGACGAGATGAACAGTAAGAACCTGCAACAAGAGAAAACATACTTTAAGGTAGATTTCCCTAAAAAAGGCCTTTAAAAATCTTTATATATATAGCCAAATATGGTAATGACACTCGAATGTCCCAGTCGCTATTTCCAGTGAATTGCGTGTGTTACAAAAGTAAAATAGGAGGTGTAAATAATATAGAATATGATTAATAGAGTCGTTTTCGTATGAGCGGGACACGGTACTGTATCGTATCGTAGCCGTAGTTTCTAAGAAAACATTAGAATTTCCTGTCGTATCGTAGCGGTATCCTAACCGTACCGTTTCCCACTCATGCGAAAACAACTTAATATCCATTTTAATAAGATTGTTTGATTAAGAAGACAATATTATTACTAAAGCGGATGAAATACTATCTACAAAACTCTAATGTAGATGAAAAGGCAAGTGCACTGGCTTAAAAAAAGCCTCGGGGGAGGGGATACTACCCTATATCGACTATACGGGAATGATCCGCTGAACAGGGTATGGTTTTTCGACCTTGGTGTCATGAACAGGGTCGGTATCCAATTCTACTCTATTTCCGATTTAATCCAAACTTCTTGTCATACTCAGGGCCCAAAAAATGAGAAAAATTATTTTGCATTCAGGAAATTGGCAGGAAAAAGATCATTGGCTTTACAAAAAGATAAGAGCAGCACGTGTGTCTGAATTGTTATATTTATACGAATCAAATGTTTGTAAATAATTGTAATTTGTCATAAAAAGGGTATGGAATTTAGGTATTTTTTGTCATAAACAGGGTAACCCCTACAAAATACCAGCGGAACACCCCTATCCAGATTTGAAGGGAGTACCCCCCCCCCCCCTCCGGGGAAAAAGCTATAAAAGCACTTAATAGAAGACACACTGATAAATGATTTCAACACTTTTCTTAAATCTATCTATACACGAAATAATTACTAAACTTACACTAGAAGTGAAAAGATTCTAATTTCATTGTTTTCCTTCAGTATTATTTACATACTGCATCACAAATTCAAATAATGAAATGAGAACGCACGTAAATAAACAAAATGCAGATAACTAATTATAATAACTTGACAAAATCCCGACCTTCCTATATCTGGGCAGATGCTCTACCACTGATCTATACTGGGAACTCATACCTAATGGTTTCTCTGTGTGTTTAGTCTATATATGCTGCATTCCATCAGTAAGTAATACATTAGTAGAGCATCCGTCTAGATAATAGGATGGTCGTCGGTTCGGTTCTCATTGTTGTGCTCAGTTTTTCTAGAGTTATTTGTGCTTCGTTTCTTTTACGTGCTTTTTCATTTAATTTTGATTGTTATTATTTATTTTTTTTTTCCTTTGATAAAAAACTTACTTTGAGCCTGATTCACCTGAAAGATACAAATTGAATTACAAGTTGAGCAGATATAGTAAAATTTAATCATAAGCAAAAATCGAATTCTATATAAAAGTTCCTGTATTTTGACATATAAATTGTCTAGTTTTCGACAAAATTCGATGGGGGCAAATAGCAAGAGAAGATGGAGTTCTTTGCCGTATTTATAACCATCTTTCTTGTGTCGGTGTAGGCAATAGGTGAGGAATTTGTAGCCGGCAATGGCGATTTTTCGCAGTTGGCAAATCGCAAATTTCCAATGTTAACATGCAGTATCAATAATTAACATCTATAACTTACTTATAATAACTTTTTGTGTTATAACTAATGTCCAAATAAGCTTCGACAGAATTGATATTGATAGTTTGAGCAAATATTCCACAATATGGGGAATAAGTTTGATATGTCGGCATATCAAACTTATTGTCGCAAAATCCCCTTTGAAGTCACGAGTGTCACGCTCCACTTCAGACGCCATATAAACACCGTATAAATTCCATAAAATTTTCAGCAAATTTCCGTTTTACTCAAAACTCTTTGAAACAACAACATTTTTACCACGGTGATCAAATATTACACTATTATAGCTGTCATATTGTATAGTTTTCAAGCCATTACGCCAAACTTTTCGTGGGGCAATTTAGATTTGCAAACAGAGAACTTTTAGTGCTTTTACAAGAGAAATTGACATCTGTGACCCAAATGTGTTACGAAAACGTCACTTTACGACCTAATACGCATGCTCAGGCCATTTTTCCGCAAAAATCGAATTCTACATAAAACTTCCTGTATTTTGACATATAAATTGTCTATTTTTCGACAAAATTCGATAAGGCAAATAGCAAGTGAAGATGGAGTTCTTTGCCGTATTTATAACCGTCTTTCTTGTGTCGGTGTACGCAATAGCAGAGGACTTTGTAGCCGGCAATGGCGATTCTTCGCAGTCAAATCGCAAAATTCCAATGTTTACATGCAGTATCAACAAGTAACATCTATAACTTACTTATAATAACTTTTTGTGTTATAACTAATGTCCAAATAAGCTTCGACAGAATTGATATTGATAGTTTGAGCAAATATTCCACAATATGGGGAATAAGTTTGATATGTTGTACATTGGCCGTAAAGGCGCATCCGGAAGTCCAAGAAACCTTGGACTTTTCAGTGGATTATGCCAGAGTCCTGGTTTCGAGACGCTGGCCGAAGTAACGAGGACTCAGGATACGAGATTGATTTTGATGGAATAGATATCCAGCATCGATCGGCGCATCGATCAACATACGAAGATATCGTCAATGAAAATGGATTTTTCCTAGTGATATTGTGGAAGTTTTGGAACAAAATTCATAGATTGTAATGATAATTTATTGAGTAAACATAATCCGAAGGGATTTTAGGTTAATTTGTGATTTTCGACGAGCTAGAAGATAAATTCTGTCGGCCGTTGGCAGCCGTGTGTGACGAAGGGCGAAACATTAAATAATTTCCTAACTATTGCTTCAAATTGGCTGAAATTCTCTAGCGGAAGGTAAAGAAAATAGCGATTCACAAGTACAGACTTAATTTTTATCATATTTTATATTTTCTACTGCTAAAAACGGTCATAAACATATAGCTTGAGTTTATTTGTGTTTCCGGTTGTTTGCGCTTGCGTGTTTGTCAAAATTCAATGACCAATAAAATTTGAACAAAAATAGGATTATGTCAGAGCCCTTGTTATCCGCTGCTGGCGAGGAAAAACGCGGGCTCTGAGTATGAGATTGTACTGACCGCGGACAGATCGACTGAGTAGCTGGCCTTTTCACGATTGAACAGCCGATTTTTTACATTTTCAAAACATTTTCATGGGAGAAGAGGTCGTTGATGAGAATAAAGACTACAGAAAATCCCATTCGATGTGTTTTTTTATCGTTATTATTATTTTTTTACCACAATTTTTGTAGTGTTTCTCTACTTGATTTTTGACTTTGAAATTAAAGTCCTGTTCAATACAATCGATCGTCCGAACTTCACAATAAATCACACAATTTGCACAGCAATATCCAGCTTTAGTCGAGAATGCCTGTAACAAAAAAAGATCTTCGTTCAGTAAGCTTTCTTTCTTTCTTTGTTGAGAATTTGATGTTAGAGTGTTCAAAAAAAGATCCAAAGCCGCAACAAAATGACTGCAAGTAATCGCTAAAACCAAACTCGTAAAACTAGAACAAAACGATCTCATTTCAAAACAAACACAAGTTTAAATTATTACTCGTAATTGATAATCGAGAATAGATAGAAATGGCATTTATAAATGGCATTTGGTGTGTTATTGCGAGAAAACAACGAATTGAATTGAAAATTGAATTTGAAAATAAATTGTAATTGTAACAAGCAAGTTTGCTTGATCAAATCTATGCCAAATTCAAGGTTTGGTCTTTTCGACGAAAACGAACAAAAACTATGAACAGAAACGATTTGTCAAATCATTAAAACATTTATTGCATTAAGCTACTTACATTTTCTTAATTTCCATTGATATTTTGTCCATTTACTCATTTTTTTCTTGAGAAAAACGTCTCGCTAACCGTTTGGCACACCGTCCGGCTCCAGCATCGACTGACAGCATTTTCAAGGGTTTCAAGGTTTTCAGCCAATCACCGCGCGAAAAATATCGTGATTGATTGATTGATTTTAGTTTTTTTGAAGAAAAAATTGTTCTAGTTTTTAATTAAAAAGGTCATATAATAAATGCCTTATTAACCGAGCTTGGTCGATCTGTACAGGAGAATCTTGACCTCGGTCGGGTACAGACCTCATTGCGTTCGGTCTGTACTTTTCGACCTCGGTCAAGATTCTCCTGTACAGACCTCCCGCTCGGTTAATAAGATCTAAATATTGAGCGACCGAGATTCAATATCAAAATTTTTCTAAACTTTATCAAAGCTTGATTGATTTTTAAGATAGTTACAAGTTAATCAATAAGTAAATATATATGAGTATATATTAAATATAATATGTTACATTGTGTTTGACAAATAAAAATTACTAAATATATTATATACTATTTAAAATTATGAAACAAATACCATCGGCTCACTGTAAGTTGAATTTCGAAGAATGAGGTGATTTAAGGATATCTTAATTAAACCAGTACAATTATTTGGAACTCGTTAAGTTTGAAAAAATGATTGTCAAATTTGACTCTATTGAACAAAATTTAATTCTCTCCAAATAGACAATTAGTTTTTGAGCACATTTACTCGGTATTTTCTTCATTGCGTGCATATATACAACGGATTCTTTGAGGTAACCATATCCGTGTTGTCGGTCGGACTGTTTCACTTCTATTGGAATCCGGTTGATTCCCCCGATTTTGTTATATATAGTGTTGATTTAATTGTTAATTTACTTACCTCTTCAGCAGCGACGCAACAAATAAACATTAAAAGCACCACAAGCCTCATCTTTTCGCATATGCATGAACCAATCACTTCAAGCAAGTTGTTCATAGGCCGAGCTTCTTTCCCGAATGGAGTTATTCATATAAGACGACACTCCTTAAATTTGGTTTGGTTGAGCGATAGTATTATTGTTTTAATATAGATCCTGGTGCTTAGATGTGATTGAATAGAAGTATTAGATTGGAAATCCCTTTCCCAGACGGGATTTGGTTGATGGACGCTTGGTTTTGTTATTTTGTTATTTTGAGGATTAGTCACTGCAATAGATTTGATGTGGCTGAGTAAAAGCATTGCTTTCACACTATCTTTTCCAGAGAGCCGAAGCGTTAAGCTTACAAAAACTGATTTCATCAAGGTGTTTTACTTCAGGTTATCTGTTTTTCCTCCCTCATTAAAAATCAACTGACTGGAGAGGCGTATGTCGAGTGTATCTAGTGTAGGGGTAGTGAGTGTGAATGAGTCTCGGAGAAGCACATTTCGTGCTACTCTGAAAATCGAGGATAAACCAAAGACATACAGTTAAGACCCTGGCTACACTATGACGGATAAATTTGAAAACGCAACTTTTGTTCCGATATTGCCGTGACAAAAATTGCTCGTTAAACAATAGAATTAGCAAATATTTCTGATTCATGCGTTTTAGCGTGGACGAAAGACCAAGCCGGATCGATAAAGTTGCGTTTTCAAATTCATGCGGTTTAGTGTGCATGGACGCCGCCTAAGATCGACAATACCCTGCAGATTTGATTTGAAAAGAAGATTAGACGATACTTTCCTAAATGTGATTTGGTTGAGCGATAGCATTGTTTTATTAAAGAGATAGTTCATAGATAGCGTGCGTATATATAGTTCTAGATGCACGCAGGAGGTTGATAAGCACGAAAACTAGCGTAATCAGTTAGTAATAGTAACTAACCATTAACTAGTTAGGCACAAATAGTTTTGGGGATATCTGACAGAATTACGGTCTGTACTCTAATACATAATAAATCCCTTTTCCAGAGAGAAAATTTGATTTGGTTGAGCGACAGTATTGTTTGATTATGTCCTAGTGATTAGATTTGATTGAATGGAAATATTATATTGTAAATCCCTTTTCCAGAGGGGATTTCGTGGATGGACGCTTGGTTTTGTTATATGACTTTTTATAAAGATTAGCTATTGCAATAGATTTAGTGTGTCTGAGTAAAGCCTGGTTTTAATATATAATCGAGAACGATCCAACGGTCGCACACGATCGAAAAAAATAGATCATATGGAAATCAACGTTTTTTGATTCTTCGACGGTTTTCGATCCATACATAATCGCGATCGAATTCGTTCAAAAACGGTTATAGGATCAAAAAACTTTGGTTTTCCCAAAAATCGATTTTTTTCTCGATCGTTTGCGACCGTTCTCGATCATTTGATATTATTTGGAAACTAGGCCTAAGCTTGAACGCCTTTGTCTCTGTGCATCGCATTTGCAAAGCACTTCTGGCTCATCAGTAGCAGTTTTTAGAACTCATTTGCATAGGAAAGCTGGTTATGTTATAACCCTCTATTAACTGACAATAATATTAACATATATTAAGGGCCAAAAAAAACCTTGCCATGGAATGATATTTTGATATAGTCTTCAAAAAGTTGCAAAATATTTTACATAAATCCCTAATTAATATACTTCAATTAGCTGGGTGATCGACATGCGCGACCGAGTTGCGACTACAGCATATACATGCATCATTATTATTCGATAGATGCAAACAGAATCTCATGAGTAATGTTTACACGACCACATACCATGACGAGACTCTCTTGATTCCACCCCTCACTAAAAAAATCAACTTATCGTTTATCATTTTGTGATGTTCAAGCAAATCGGGTATAACAGCTGTGCATATGATTTGCTGCACAGAATGACGTCGACTACATTTGAATAGTCCAGCCTGGTTTCCAGAAAATCGATAACGATCGAGCGTACGTTCGCAAAAAATCGAAAAAAATCGATTTATGGAAATCCACAATTTTCGGTCAATCCATGATCGCGATCGAAATCGTTCACAAACGGTCGTAGGATCGAAAAACTTTGGTTTAACCAAAATCGTTTTTTTATCGTTTGCGACCGTTCTCGATTATTTGCGATTATATGGAAACCAGTTTCAAGATCCGATTGTTTAATGCCATGATATTTTCCAGAGAGCCAAAGCGTTAAGCTGACCAACACTGGTTTACCCGAAAAAATAATTACCTTTCGTTGTTTGCATATGAATTAGTTTATTGTTCAGTTATTGAAATAACTCTATAACTAGATAGTGCTTTAACACCTGATAAGCACGAAACCGAGCATAATGAGTTGCAAGACTCGTAGCGGAGTGCAACCCTAGCTATTTTGAGTGCAACCTCCCAAATATACGTCTTCCTAGATGGCCAATGATTGTGCATTCCTTTCTTTGTTCTGAAATTGGCTTCTAGAAGAATGTGGCCTGTTGAAGGCCAGAACATAAGGGCGTCAGTGTCAAAGCTGTGGATACATTTTCTTTGGAGCTTAGACAATCTCCGATATATTGTTCAGGAAAGAGGAATCGATTGACAGAGCACGTAATTTCCCATCCACCAGCTCTAGGATATAGTATATACATTCTCATGTAAATCAGCTTCTTCTTTTTCTGGTTGAAATAACTCTATTACATTGTAAATCTCTTTTCCAGAGGGGAAATTAAATTTGGTTGAGTGATGTTTTATTTTATTGTATATATAACAAGAGTTTCATTGTATAAAGGACATAAATAAAACTCTGTATGCTATATTTTCACATGTGAGAAAGCAATACATCCAATTAGAACGGCGTATAGCATTTCTCACACGTGAAAAATATGGCCAATCACAACGCGCGAAAAGTGGAATCTGTTCCAATCACAAAGCGAAACATGAACCTCATCAAGCACTGGTGTATTCACAGCAATTCGACGAAGGAGTCGCTGAATTTGATGTAAGCGTAAACGGAAGAGAGTTAAAAAATTCCTCTGCTCGCAGGGTACTACTTCACTCGTATCTTGCTCCAGCCGGCTTGACTGGTCGAGTAACCAAAGTCGAAGACTTCCCAAAAATCGTTGTTGATTTTTCCACAGCACTTCAGCCATTTTGAATCTAAAGAGACCGATCAAGTGAGGAGGATCTGGGTACAAGAATAACGGCAAGCAACGCATGGCATTTCTTTTAAAAGTAATTTGTGTTCGCAAGTAATTTAGGCCCGGGGTTTTTAGTTCCTTGGTTCTATATGTCACTAGTGTGTGAGTAATGGGATTTAATCCGGAAGTGATGCTTATTTGGGAGTATTTTGTAGCATAAAGCTGAGGTAAAAATGTAAATATGTTATCTTTTAAAAATAATTGTGCCGAGAGCATCAAGAGTAACTGTTTTCAAAAGTAATTGTATGTTGAAAGAGTTTTTGAAAGTAATAATAACGCAAAAAGTTACATCTTTCAAAAGTAACTAGACCCTGAATTCAGGGTTTAATCGTGCCCAAGAACGGAGGTTCTTAAAAAAAACGAAAAAAAAAAAAAGAAACAAAACAATACAAAATATGGAATACGGTTTCTTTGCGACATCTTGAACTTGCCTTTAAGCTCTTATAATACCTCGTGGAGTTTGACGGCTAGCAAAGCACTCTGGGAAGTACCCAGGAAGCCCATAAGTATTATTCGTTGTTTGCCCTTTGTTATGTTTCTCTCAATTTCGCAAAGTTCAGCCAAAAAAGACTTGAAAAGTGACCAAATAGTCTACTTTGGGTAAGATACCAAAAGATCCTTTTGAAATATTTGTCTTTTTTCGCTTTTGTTAATACACATCGCTAAACAATCGTTATTCAAGTCGAGTGAGCGAACTCCGATATGTATACGTCTACTAGCTCGAACATTCTCACTTTCGCAATGGATTTTTTGCTACTTTTTGATCTTGTTCACTTCTAATGATTCTTCTCAACAATTCCACGAATTCTATTTTCTTCAATTAAGTTTTATTTAGCTGTTTTGATGCGACATGGAAGCATTCAAATACTAAATATTGTCGTATTTGGAAGAATAAAAACACGCAAATTAAATATGAGTATAAGGTGATTTATGAAGTGTTTTTTTTTAGCATTCAATAAGAGTATTTTGGTTGTTATTAAACATTTCTCACGACTCGAGGCAAGGAGAATCCTAAAGCCCGTGATTTAAGCAGACCTGATGGAACGTGTAACGTGTCTGCACTTGCCTCAACTTCTAACAGTGAAAAAAGGAAACTCTCTGCATTTTAAGACTCGTGCCGGCCAGAGGCCTGGGCACGAGTAACTACATGTAGTGATATTTCATTTCGGAAGTAATTCGAAGAATTTACACATAAATTTTGACCCCAAAAACGCGCTATATAGTTTTGAACTGTGAACTTTTTAGAGACGGTGCAAATGTTTGTTTTTTCACTTTTAAAATTCTAAAACATGAACAAACTTACTGTAATCAGTACTGAGGACGAACATTGTCAGTGGAAAAGTGACATTACAGGGCAAGAAACGTGGCGCCGGTATGTTTGCATTTTTTGCCGATTTTATTTTATTTCTTTTTTACCAAGCTGTTTGCAATAACTCCTCCAAGCGATTTACTTCTTTTTGTAACATATTTCTCCATCCATTTTCTTTTAGTTTTTTTTTTTTTTTTTTTTTTTTTTTTTTTTTTTTTTTTTTTTGATTTTTGTAATATAATTCTTTGATTTGTTATGGAATTGCAATAAAACGCTTGTATTCGTCAGTGTATACGTACTCATCTGCAAGTTGAAATCAAAGTTCATACGTACTAGCTATTGCTATTTTTTAAACGAGTTAAGCAATATTCACATTTGATAATTAAAAGAGAGAGTTTCGGGAAATATTGTTTGCATTGATGCATGAGTTTACACAGTTAAAAAAATTGTTTTGTTATTTTAGGGTAGGGGATGGGGATGGAGAGGTGGGGGATTACAGTTACTGTTACTGTTCCGCCGCCCCTGCAGAAGTCGTAAATCTCTTTTCCAGAGTGGTCTTAGATTTGATTTGGTTAATGAATCCTTCATTTCGTTTGGTTGTAGGGATTCCCCCCCCCCCCCCCCCTCGGGAAGCACATTTTGTGATACTCTCAAATCCGAAGATATCCGAAGATAAACAAAAGACAGTTTAGATCGACAATACCCTATAGATTTGATATGGTCAAGTAGAAGATAACACGTGTGTCAATGTGAGTTTCACTCTGCAGGTGAAGGGAGGAGGGGTACGGGGTCTCCTATGGTAAACATTTCGGGGATGCTAGACCTATATAGCTACCATTTAGGGTGAAAACCATCGATATTAGAGCGTTGAGTTCAGATAGCGGTTTACACTATCAAACAAGAATTATTTCAATCTGACTGTGTTTATAGAAATACGGAGCTCAAGTTTATCTCTTTAAAACGTGAAAATATCGAGAAAAACTGTGATAGCTATTTAAAAAATATTTTTATTCCCCATTTAGAAGAGAAACCCCTTCTTTTAATAATGCAACCAAATACTATGCAGTAACCTGTATTTTGCTTTGAGATTATCATAAACATCAAAGAGACGTAGCTTTGAGATGCAAAGAAACACAGCGGCAGAACATGGCCGCTGTTTTACCGACTTCCGGCCGTTACGACATAGATTAGTGGGACGAGTGCCAAACTCAAGCTCAGGTTTTTTTCAGTACAGGAAGCCCAACGGGCCTTTTTACTGAACTTTACCTCGCTTTTTTTCACAGAGAAAGAAATATTCAGATCCCGTTTATGATAAAAATGCTCTGTATAGTAAGTACTCTTCGTGAAATAGTAAATTGGTTGTGGGGTTATGGGGACTTTAGGGTGTCATCGAATAAGATCGTTTACTGTTCTGTTCAAAAATATATGGTAAAGCTATTTGTTTTATTTTCTTTATTTGCATTACGCATAAAGACGTGTCGCATTATTATTATTATTATTATTATTATTATTATTATTATTATTATTATTATTATTATTATTATTATTATTATTATTATTATTATTATTATTATTATTATTATTATTATTATTATTATTATTATTATTATTATTATTATTATTATTATTATTATTATTATTATTATTATTATTATTATTATTATTATTATTATTATTATTATATTATTACTGACCGTTGGACACGAAACTAACTTAGAGAAAAACTTATTGAGAAAACAAACTAAGTACAAAGAACTATTTTCTTCTAATAACAATGATTTCAAAAATATTAGCTTCATAAATTTGTCAATCAGCGCTTTAGGAATTTTTTCTAAAGAATCTACAACGTTTCTTGACATGCTGGCTGATCTTGGTTTTGACGATAAGACCTCCAAGTATATCATCAAGAGCATTTCAGCTATTTCGATAAGGTCAACGTATTATATATTTTGCTGTAGGAACAAGGAATGGCCAAATCCTGAATTACTTAGCTATTAGTTTGTTTGTTTTTTTTTTGTTTTTTTTGTTTGTTTTTTTTTTGTTTTGTTTTTTTTTGTTTTTGTTTTTTTTTTATTCTTCTTCTTTTTCCTCAAACTATTTTCTTCATATCGATTCAAGTAGCAAATTGTAAACTGCCTAGGTATAGTGAGGTTTACAGTTGTATGTGCAAAAATATGAAATAAAAGTTTACATTATTATTATTATTATTATTATTATTATTATTATTATTATTATTATTATTATTATTATTATTATTATTATTATTATTATTATTATTACATCATCCTGTATGTTGACCTGCCTTCTTTCAACTCCCCTTCAATTATCACTGGAGATAGTCAACGACCAGACCTCTTGATAACCACTTCAGACAAACATCTATATATACTCGAACTGACCGTTGGACACGAAACTAACTTAGAGAAAAACTTATTGAGAAAACAAACTAAGTACAAAGAACTATTTTCTTCTAATAACAATGATTTCAAAAATATTAGCTTCATAAATTTGTCAATCAGCGCTTTAGGAATTTTTTTTTTGTATGTGCAAAAATATGAAATAAAAGTTTACATTATTATTATTATTATTATTATTATTATTATTATTATTACTATTATTATTATTAGTATTATTATCATCTTTTATTTCACAGCAAATACTAATGATTTTACAATAATAATTGCTGGCAGATGTTGCATAACTCCAGCTCAAGAGCTATCCTGATCCTGAGAGCTGGAGTACTTTTCTAATGATATGGGCCGTGCCCAGAAGTACAGATTTTTGGATATTCGCTATGTTACAACATTTGATTCCTAGTCTTTTTAATTGTTCTTTCAATTGAGCGGGTATCGCTCCTAGTGATCCAATGACTACTGGTACTGTTGTAGTTTTCATTTCCCAAAGTCTTTCTATTTCAATCCTTAGGTCTTGGTATTTGTTGACCTTTTCGTTTTCTTTTTCTTGTATTCTGTGGTCAGCTGGTACGGAAATGTCAATTATTTGTACTCTTTTGTTGTTTTTTTCTATCACAACGATGTCAGGTCTTCTGGCTGATATTCTTTTATCTGTGTAAATATTAAAGTCCCACAGTATCTTGACATCATCATTTTCTTTACATTCTATTCCATTCTTCTCACATATATGTCAATGAATATTCCTGGCCACATTGTCATGTCTTTGCTTGTACTCATTTCCAGCAAGCACTTTACATCCTGAAACTATATGTTCCACAGTTTCAGTTTTTTCTTTACATAGTCTACAGAGCGGCGACTCGTTGTTCTTATAGATATTATTCAGTGCTTTCACTGGCAATGACTGATCTTGTGCTGCTGTGATGAGGCCTTCAGTTTCTATTTTGAGATCTCCTTTATTTAGCCACTTGTTCGTACTTTCGATGTCAATCTTCCCTTCAATATTTCTTATGTATTGTCCATGGAGTGGTTTGTTCTTATATGCTTGCATTCTTTCGTGTTGTTTGCGTTGATGGTATTCTTTCTTTGTTTCTGAATGTTCTTTAATGATATCTGGTGTATCTTTGATGATATCAGATAGGTATACTCATTCAATGCAATTTCTTCTCCATGCACAACATCTTCGATTGACTTCAGGCCTCTGCCTCCGTTAGATCTTGGTAGGTAAAGTCTATCAACATCAGCACGTGGATGTAATCCGCGATGGATGGTCATTTGTTTTCTGGTCTTTCTATCCATTTCTTTGACTTCTTCCATATTCCATTTCACAATTCCAGCTGTGTATCGAACGACTGGTATGGCGTAGGTATTGATGGCCACTATTTTATTTCTTCCATTCAGTTTTGACTTTAGAATTAATTTAAGTCTTCTCGTGTATTCTGTTCGTACATTCTTCTTGACTTTATCATGGTTGATGTCATCCTTCTCTAGAACTCCAAGATATTTGTAGTTCTCTTCTCCTTGTAAACACTTTATCTCTTTACCATCTGGAAGTTTGATGCCTTCTTGTCTGACAACTTTTCCTCTTTTCACGCTTATTTTTGCACACTTTTCAATTCCAAAAGTCATGCTGATGTCTTCACTAAAGATTCGTACCGTATGAAGTAATGATTCACTTTCTCTTTCCGTTTTTGCATATAGCTTCAGATCGTCCATGTACAGCAGGTGGTTCAAGATTTGGTTACACTTTATCTTATATCCTTTGTGTTATTGAGAATAGTTGACAGTGGTATTAACGCAACAATGAAGAGAAGAGGAGATAATGAATCACCCTGAAATATTCCACTTTTGATGTCACACAGTCCGCAAGATTCCTTTTCAACCATTAATTCTGTTCTCCACAATTTCATAGCTTTTCGTAAGAATTTATTAATTGAAGCATTAACTTTGATGGTACTCAGGCTTTCCAAAATCCAACTGTGTGGTACAGAGTCATATGCCTTTTTGTAGTCGATCCAAATCATCTCTAGGTTCTTTTTCTTTAATTTGGCATTCCTTAGTATGGTTTTGTAAATGAGTAGTTGATCTTTTGTTCCTCTTGAGCCACGACTACAACCTTTTTGCTCCTTGGGCATAAGTCCTTGCTCATCTAGATGTGGATAGATGCTGTCCGATATGATGGATGTCATCAATTTCCACAAAGTTGGCAGACAGGTGATGGGACGGTAATTGCTTGGTATGGGACCTTTCTTTTCGTCTTTCATAATCAATGTCGTTCTCCCTTCAGTCATCCATGGTGGTGTTTCATCACTTTCAAATACATGTTGCAATTGTGCTGCAATTCGTTCGTGCAAATTAGTCAGATGTTTTATCCAATAGCCATGTACTTCATCTTTCCCTGGCGCTTTCCAGGTCTTTATCTTTTTAGCCATTTTCTTTACCTTTTCTCTCGTAAATATCAAGTCTTGTTGTTCTCTTACATCATCATATTCTTGCTGTACGTCTTTGAGCCACTGTGCATTGGTGCTATGATGCTTTTCTTTTGACCACAGATCACTCCAAAATGTTCTTACTTCATCTTTGTTTGGGTTTGCGTTGTTTTTGGTTTTAGTTGTTTCATTGAGTTCTTTATACAGGTCTTTCTGATTTGTTTGAAACATTTTGTTTTGATGGTAGTGCTTGATTCTATTATCATAGCGTTCTATCTTCTTACCTAACGCCTTTACATGTTGTTTTAGCTCTTCAATCACTTGTTTGATGGATTTATTATTTAATTGATATTTATTTGTTAAAACGTTCTCAAGTCTTTTGTTCTTCAGATTTTTTGCGTCAAGTTCTTTCAGTCTGCTAATATCTTTCCTCATGTTGTTAATTCTGTTCTGTATTCTTCTTTTCCATGGTGGATATTTGTCATAATTCCTTTTCCTTTCATTCATCTTGTACCCAAGTTCCCCTGTGACTACTAATCCGGTGGCATATAGCAGTTTATTTGTTTCTGTTATAGATCTTGTTGGAATGCTGTCCATAACTTTGTTGACATCTGCTGTGATTTTTGTTAGCTTGACCGAGTATTTTAACTTGGGTAATCTTTTCCGCTGCTCGGTATTATTCATCGTATCTATGATCTTCTGCCTTAATTCCATCTGATATTCTGATAAATCGTTTAGCGAGTGTTCTTGTTCAATATGTTGTTCATCATGTATTATGGTGTCACCATCATGGTCGTCAGATACTGTATCATTTTCAATATTCTGGATATCGAGAGGTTGTTCGTCATTTACTTCCGTTAATTCTTTTGTCGCTTGGTATTTAATTTGATCAAGTTCAACATCTGTGAACCATTTCTTTTTGATGATCATGTTCTTTTGTAGTGTTAGTCTTTTCTCGCCAACGTTGATATCAGGATGCTTTTCTATCCAGAGTTCGTTCATTCTTTTGCCAAAGTACTTTTCTTCTGTTTTAGCCTTAAAGAAGCACATCAGTACATCTTTATTTTCATCTGTACTCCATTTTCGTCTTGATCTTGATGTTTGGTTGGTTGTTTGTTCCAGTAGCCCAATATCCACTGCTTGTACTGGTTCCTCTACAAGCGGTGTAGGTGCGATTACCTCGGGCGTTAAATTTGCCATAAGTTTGGCTCTTTATTTCACTCACTAGGAGGTGTTTTGGAACAATTTCAGTGCGCGCGCATTCACCAAATGAAGATTGCACGCGCTGGAGCTCTGTCTAAGAGAAAATCCTAACGGTCACGCACGTTCTACTTTGTTTGAAAATCTTAGCGAAACTAGACGCCATGTAGGCGTTTACTCGGGGTACCTTATAGATTCTTAGTCTGGTTTTATGAAAAATCATGTAAGCAGTCAGCTCTTGTACGATAATGTCTGCGATGATTATATAGGAAATTTAGACGTCCAGCCTGTAGGTGTTTACTTGGGCTAGTTACTCGTGCCCAGGCCTCTGGCACGAGTATTAGTCTGCTGCGAGTTTCTTGTTTTTTTCCTTTTTTTTCGCTGTTAGAAGTTTAGACAAGTTCAGACAAGTTCCATCAGGTCTGATTAATTTAACTAACAAAGAAAGAAATTTCTATGGACGGACCACGGGCTCGAACCTGCGACCTTTGGATTGTCAGGCTGCGCCTTACCCGACTTGCCATCGCGCCAAACATGATGTTCGTGAGATCCATTAAGCTATATATATAAGTAGTACGAGTTCAAGTCTCCGAACGGCCAATCTCTTTTTTGGTTCTTTTTTTTTATATTCTTTTTTCTTATTCTTAAGTAATCTTTCTTTTGCAATTTTATATTCAGTTATTTTTTAATAAACAATTTTTTTTAATAATTAAAACGAATGCTTCCATCTCGCATCAAAACAGCTAAACAAATAATTAAAACGAATGCTTCCATGTCGCATCAAAACAGCTAAATAAAACTTAATTGAAGGAAAAACAATTCGTGGAATTGTTGAGAAGGATCATTAGAAGTGAACAAGATCAAAAAGTAGCAAAAAATCCATTGCGAAAGTGAGAATTTTCAAGCTTGTAGACGTGACATATCGAAGCTCGCTCACTCGACTTGAAGAACGATTGTTCAGCGATGTGTATTAACAAAAGCGAAAAAAGACAAATAGGATCTTTTGGTATCTTACACAAAGGAGACTATTTGGTCACTTTTCAAGTCTAAAAGGCTTTTTTTTTTGGCTGCACTTTGCGAAATTGAGAGAAACATAACAAGACTAACAAAGGGCAAACTACGAATAATACTTATAATGTCCATTCGCTATGGTCCACGCTTCAACTGATTGGAAAATCTGCCCAATTTTGAAAGAAAAAGGGAAAATTTGCAGTATTTTTTCGTGAAAAATTGAAGTAAAGTGTAATTTATTGAAATCTTGTTTATTGAGCTTTTATGCTGATGTAGTTTTTGTGTAATTCTTGTTGATTTTGGGAGTATTTTTTGCCGTTAAAGAAGAGGTGTTATGGATGATAATTTCCTGTCAGGTATTGTAGTAATATGTGTAATAAAGGGAAAAATAGAAATCGTGAATGAAAAAAATTAATTTATAAAAAAATAAAAAGGAAAAAAGTAAGAAAAATATGGTTTAAACATGAAGTGATAAGAAAAAAAAAATTTTCAAGTCTCCCAGCATGGGATTCGAACCCGCGTACTTCCAATGAACCGCCTTTTTGAAAAGAAGAACTAGATTGCTTGCGCTGCAAGTTCGAGATGTCGCAAAGAAACCGTATTGCATATTTTGCGTCGTTTTGTTTCTTGTTTTTTTGTTTTGTTTTCGGTTTTTTAAGAACCTACGTTCTTGGGCACGAGTAAACCCTGAATTCAGGGTCTAGTTAAACAATGAATCTTGGAGAACAGAAGTACTTTTTAAAGTAGATAAATAGTAAATGACTTGAATACATAATGAGCAATATGCAGCTTTGCTACAGCATATGAGTACACTGAGTGTAAATTTAACTCCAGTAACTGCTATATATTTGTGTCATACTATGTGGACTTTAGGACTTCATTTTCATTTTCTTTCGTCAATTTTATAACGTCATTATGTCAAAATAAACTTAAAACCTTCTGGTTGTTGACATGGTGTTTTATTTTTTTGTGTGCGATGCCTGCCTAAACCGCCGATTTATTCGATAGCGAACACTACTCCATGTAGCCGGTACTGATTTTTCAAAATTGATGATACAGCGGTAAAAAAAAACAGACATTAAATGAACAAAATATCATTAAAAAAACTACTCAGTACTCGATAACAAATCGTTGCTATACAAAAACAGACTTATCGTGGTAAGAAGCGAGCGAAGAAGCCACTTTGTTTTCTTCTTGAGCGATTCAAAATGGCGTTGTTGCCGCTGTGCCGACTAGAGAGTTTGATTTGAGTTCATTTGAAGTCTTTGAGCTCATCCGAGTTTCATTTGAGTTTTGGAGTTCGCGGAGCAACTCGATTCGAAATTGACAGTCCTTGGCTTTTCGTCGACACCTTGGCTCTGCATGGGCTCCCTGTGATCTCTGAGTGACTTGCGCAGTACGAGGCAAATTTCCAAAACTCTGCATGATACACAGGTAAGTACTTCATGTATGCCTTGATTATAAAAACATGCATATAAACAAATCTACGAAAGAAAATATGGAAAGAGAAAACCAATAATATCATGTATAAATAATATAAATAAATATAGTACAAAAAAACGAAGGACTACTTCACAAAAACTCTGAATAGCAATAAGACATATATGTGAGGAAATTATAATCTGGGCATACATGAAGTACTTACCGACCGAAAGGTAAACTATGACTCGGGCCCCCCTAGGGGGGGGGGGGGGGGGGGGGGGGGGGGTACCCCGAGTAATAAATAAAGTGACGGTTTTCTCAAATTATTGAAAACCTTTGTAAAAAAATCAACGGTTTTATAAAAAAATTTGAAAATCTTTTTCAGATGTTTTGTTATGTGAAATTCGCTATTCGCTATATTCAAAGCTTAAAAAGATGTTGATTTTTTACAATTGTGTCTTGGTCTTATTTGTTTTTCACAGTCAAAACGTATTTCAACCTTCAGTGGCTGTTTCGCTCGACGATTCTGGTGAGGACTAGATTAGCGATAAATCACCAATATTTACAAAAATACTCCTAAAATATGATGAAAAAACTAATACTAACCTTACCAATCTAAATCGACAAGCAGATCAAATTCACAATGTAGTTTTAAGCGTAAGAATGATCAAATTTTAAGAGCTCTTATAGGTGAACCTTCACAGGTTGAGCGCGCGGGAATTATTATTATTATTATTATTATTATTATTATTATTATTATTATTATTATTATTATTATTATTATTATTATTATTATTATTATTATTATTAATTTTTTTTTTTTATCTCACTGTTTTTCGTAAGTTGTTTTTGTGGACAGGCTTGAGTATGAATAAGGGTGTTTATGTAGACCGTTTTATGCATGTGCTTGTTCTTTAATACCAAACAATTGCAATATCTTGTCAGAGTCAGCTCATATTTCTTGGTATCTAAAATAATAGTTGTTTCACTAACAATGATTCTTTGTATTCCAGCTTAAAAAAAATTCCATGGAGCTTTTGTAAATTTAACGAGTTTGAAGATTGTGCAGCCTTTTCGTGAGGCCCAGTTAGGGAGGGGTGGAGGGGGGGGGGGGGGGTTGAGATCCCGTATCCCCTAAATATGTAACGTAAATATCCCGTATACCCTTAACTTTCAGACTTGGTATCCCTCAAAACTGACCACATACAACTTCGGTCAAGCGTGTTGTGGAGCTCTTCCCCAGTTCCTTTGCGCGCAAAAGCACAGGCATCACGAACTGGAATATCGCAATATCTAGCTTCTTGCTAGTATTCGCAGACCGCTGTAACAGTTGAATCGCTATAAATTCATTTATTATTTATTAATTGAAAAGTTATTTCTACGTCTGGTTCTGCTATTTTTGATTGGGCAGCTTTGTTCAGACGGTCGGAATACAATCTATGTGTCGTATACCTTATCCACATAATTGTTTGTCAAGATCCCTTATACCCCTAAATTTTAGTGTCCCTCTAAGTTTTTCATCCCGTTACTAGCAATATGAGTCAAGATGGAGTTCGCGCATGCTCATTTGACGAATAATTTTGCTCAAAATGGCCGTCAAATTCTATAAGAAATGTAGGGGAAATTTAAATAAATGCCAAAATAATCTTTCCAACCTTCGAGTGTAAAGTTTGGATCGTTAAAATCGCGATAGATGTTGTCTCATCTGTAATATGACAAAAAATGAAATGGATTTGTTGACGAGAAACCGGTTCCCTCAAGCATTTTACAAAATCATTAAATGATGCTTACTTGTGCTATCATGTACCACGAAAATCTCCAAGTTGGTCCTTTTCTGCTTGCAAAATTGCTATTGTAGGTACAGTTGCTGAAGTTTGGTTCGATCGCATTGTCTTCTAGAGCTTTTTATGAAGCAATTTCGCTTGAATATTTGCAAAAAATCCCGATCTAAACTGGTTCAGTCCTTTTGCCAGCGAAGAAAGCATACTTCAAAGCTTGTGTTTGGGTTCCGCCATGTTTACTTTCGAAGCCCTGAAGTTGAGCAGGAAGGCTAAAACATAGAGAAATCTCTAACTCGTACACCATTTTGTTTCTCTGGCTCATCCAAACTAGTTTTTAGGCTTACTCGGTATGTATGTAATGCCTGACTTATATTGACTCCTAGTTTTTTCATTTTTCGCGCGAAAATTCAAAACAAATCTTTAATGATAAGCTGTTCAGACCAGAGTTCAGACAGTATGAGTAATTTGGAAAAAACGTCTTAGATCGCAAGTTAAGAATCGTAGCATCGCCTCTTTCGTAAGTAAATCATGAGAAATCAGGAGGTTTAGATATTCTTTTTGGCATTGAAACACTAAAAGTTGTGGTATAATAATCACCAAACAAACTTCCGCTGACCGCGGCTCAAAAGACTCATATTGCTAGTAACGAATATACCGGATCCCCAAAACCCCTAACTGGGCCTCTTTCTTGTACCTCGCATGTTAAGGCCTTATTATATGAGGCGAGCCAGCCCTGTTAAGCGGGCTGTTTTTTTTTAACACAAAAGAAACCAGCTCGCTAAACCGGGCTGGCTCGCCTCATATAAACAGACACTAACTTGCGAGGTAGCTCAATTCGATCGAACTGACTTGTGAAACTGACTCACTCTGTTGTCCGCTCGGAAAGTTCGCTTGACAAAAAACGCATTCCAAGAACTTTGGCGAATCCATTCACAATAAATTATAATTTGTGCATAATAGCCAGACATTTCACAGCAATATAGCAAAGGAACAGCGAAAAAAACTTCAGAACACTGTAATGAATACAGATCAAGTGAACATTGACTGTGATGTCCCTGCTGTTTGCAGATGACCAAATATATTAATAATAATAACTAAAACGGAACCCGAGTAATAAAAGTATTCTTCGTTTGTTAACATAGACAAAACAAGAAGTGAGCGTCAAGTAAGTGGCCGGATGCACCAGTATTAAAATTGTAGAAAAATAGGACAAAAACAAAAATATATGATGTTTAACTAATTAGTTTCCTACTCGCATTCTTTCTCGCTGCAGTGGCGGATTCAGGGTATTTTCTTCAGGAGGGGGTGCACTATCCAATGCTAAGGTAATTTTGAAAAAAATATAATTGATATGATAGAACAAGGACTCGAAATATTTACAGGAGGGGGTGCGCACTTCTTGCACCCCTCCTCTAGTTCCGCTTCTGCGCTGTTGTTTGTTTGTCTTTCTGTCTGTCTGTCTGTTTGTCCCTTTGTCTGTCTGTCTGTTTGTGTGTTTGTTTGTTTGTTTGTTTGTTTGTTTGTTTGTTTGTTTGTTTGTTTGTTTGTTTGTTTCTTTGTTTGTTTGTTTGTTTGTTTGTTTGTTTGTTTGTTTGTTTGTTTGTTTGTTTGTTTGTTTGTTTGTTGTTTGTTTGTTTGTTTGTTTGTTTGTTTGTTTGTTTGTTTGTTTGTTTGTTTGTTTGTTTGTTTGTTTGTTTGTTTGTTTGTTTGTTTGTTCGTTCGTTCGTTCGTTCGTTCGTTCGTTCGTTCGTTCGTTCGTTCGTTCGTTCGTTCGTTCGTTCGTTCGTTCGTTCGTTCGTTCGTTCGTTCGTTCGTTCGTTCGTTCGTTCGTTCGTTCGTTTGTTTGTTTGTTTGTTTGTTTGTTTGTTTGTTTGTTTGTTTGTTTGTTTGTTTGTTTGTTTGTTTGTTTGTTTGTTTGTTTTAACGGTACAACAGCACGCGAAAGAGGCTTTGCTAGAAGAAAATGATTGTATGAAACTAAGAGCATGCGTACTCAGGTAAGTTACGAACTTTAGTACATGTTAGTAAATCTAACATTCTGACAACTTCAGCAGGACTGACAGTGAGCCAGAACATCAGAACCCGTACGTACTAAAGGTCGATACACAGTAGGCAACAAGACGCAGCGACTTGAATTTTTTTTTTTTTTTTTTTTTTTTTTGATTAGTGCCCCTCTTTCAATAATTCCGGATCAATTTTTGATTAGTGTCCCCCTTCTTTCAAATTGTCTGGATATGTCATTCGTGGATGAATGGATCGGCAGTAGTTTTAAAAGTGACTTTTCCATTGCAAAAATCTGATTGGTTAGTTTGTACGAGACTTTGTCTGGGTATACAACACGGCACGCCTTTAATTTGACGCTAGAAAAATCATTGCTTGCAAACGAAGTTACGTAGTTGGAAAAATCTTTTCAAAACAAAATGGATAGAAAATGGAAAATGCTGTAGTTCTATTGTCGTAAAGTGCATAATAATGATAATTAATTATTAATTGATTAATATAGATTGAGATAAAGTAAAATTGTAACTTGGTGTAATAGTTTAAATGTATTCCATGGTTTCCTTTTGAAAACGGCTCTAATAGCAGCAAAAATAGTCATTGAAAAGTCAAAAAAGTCAAAATATTTCAAGGACATATAATCTGACTTGAGAACGTATCAGCCGAAAAATGATAACTTTTTTTCTTAGGCCACAAGGAACAAGACATATACGGCACGCATCCATACAAAAAAAGATGATATTAAAAAGAAGAAAAAAATTGAGGATAATTCTTATTTGGATTATTTGTATTTCTATTCTTTAGCGCTGAAGCTATCATCCACGATCTTTATTCCAGACCTTTTCATGTATTAATCGCAAACTTCTATCGATCTTCATTATTACCATTAATAACGGTTCCATCATCATGATCATCGTCATCATTATCATCATTTTCACTATTCAAATGTAATACTAAGAGGTTTTACACTTGCTTTTTCCCGTCTTCTGTGAAGAAACGGGACAATTCATAACGTTTGTAGATTTTTTATTGTAAATATTCCTGATTGTAATTTCTAAGTTTATAATCATATGTAAAATCATGTTTTTTTAGGTCAAACACACTGACATGTTTGACCTACCAATTGATTATTAGAATAAAGTATTATATTATATATATAGTAATAATTTTAATCGTCATCATCAGTCTCCATTGCATTACTATTATCATTGATCATCGCCACCACAACCACCATCATCGTTTTAAAAATCCTAGAATCCTAGATTGGACGACCAAAACAATTGGTTTTATTTAGTACGAAAATTACGAAAACCATTTGTTTATATAAGCAATTACTCATCCAAAGCATGAAATTCAACGATCTCATTGTGTTCAAGTCTCAGGGGTCCCATGCCAGGAGTTGCTTGCATTTCATATCAATAACTCGATGTCCGCTGTATGTATTGCTTCTCATTGTTCACGTAACAAAAGAATCAAATAAACACATTTCTTTTAAATTAGAAAAATGATATCTAAACATTTAAAATATATGAGTAAACGTAAGTTTAACCAGCTAGACACCAGCTCCTAATAGTTCGTATATTTTAAATGCATAATTTCATGAAGCTTCCTCGATCATCTAATACTAATAAAAAACGTAATGATGCCAAATGAAAAAATAAATAATAGGTGCACTCAATCGTGAACGTTGGAAAGTCAATGAAGCTAAATTGAACCTTTCATAGATACTTGAGTTCGCAACGCCATGCAAAATCTATGAGCACTTCTTTTTTCAAGAGCTTCTTACTTAAAATTGATGTGCTTTTCGGATCTGTGAATTTGAATGTGTTTTGGATTTGCATATTTTATTCTTTTCGACATGTCAATCATAGTCAGTGTTGTTGTTGTGAGGGAGCATGACTTTTAATTGACTGAAGAAAAAACACAGCGAGCCACCACGAAGGACGTCTGTTCTCAGCAGTTTGCAGTCTGTCAAAAGTCTTTTCTACTCATAGAAACTGACTACAAATTGAACGAGGGTATAAAGGATTCGAGGTAAGACTTACACGTTTTCCATTGTTTAAATCCGTCATAATGAGCTTTTCTAAAGTACGCACTTTTGCAAAATGATAAAGCAATTTTAGCGCTATCAAAAAAGTTTCGAAGTGAGGAGTATTTTTTCGCATTTCTTTGAATATCTTTGAAGACGTGGAGAAGCTGTTATATATGCTGTTATATTAACACGTTAAAACATATTAAAATACTGAAGATGCTGAAGTCCAAAATATTGTTCAACTGAAATCGGAAAGAAATATGTTTTTGTCCAGTTATACCATCCTTGAAATATATATTTGGAAAATTTAAGAATAACTATATGGAAGATAATGGTAATTTCATAAATAACTTTTTTTGTATACCAAATTACGGGAAATATGGCACCTACATGTTAAACGTCTATTTCCATAAACCTTATCCATACTCGAAATGAAAAATTCCCTTTACAGATTTAAAGGAAGAGTATTTTCACTTAATCATACCGAATATTTATGCACGGGAAACAGTCTAAAATAGTTTTGTTCACTTATTATCCAAATATATCTTTTATTAGGTTGATATGGTCTATTTATAATATTTTCTCAACACTTTTTGAATACTACAATTGTCAGACACAAAATGCGAATTATCGTCGTACTAACCGCTAAAACTGCTTCAAAAGTAACTTGGTCCATTGTGTTTTGAAAGCAATTTAACTTTGCAAACAATTTATTATAATAACTCCGGTATTCAAGACATTATATCAATGTCCGCAAACTTGTACTTTTATTTATAAATGATAATTAGCTGCCTCAACCGTATTTCTAATTTATCAACAAGCAAGCCAGGGCATTTATGCAAACAAACCCACTGTTATGTCGCTCAATTCTTTGATTTTTTAATCTCTACAAAGCTGATATATACTTTTTTATTATCGATGCGAGTGACCTCTGCATTTTGCTACTCGTTGAATGTATTTCTTAAGTTTTTTTTACATCTGCTGGTTTTCGGTACACTTAACACATATCAAAAATTGACGAGAGTTAATTGGTTTCTGAGCAGTTGATAAACAATCGTCTTTGTGTTCCAAGAGGACCTGAATTTCAAGTTTTTCAATGAACATACAGAGTCATCTAGACAGCGTTTATGCGTTGCTAGATTATAAAAGACTGCGGTCGATGCTGTCGAATGTCTGCCGTCTTGCCCTCCAACAGATAGAGCTTTGCAGTTCAGACAATTTTTGGCCAGCAGGCTCCACGTAAAAAACAATGTCTCAGATCACTGAAGCAATATAAAAGATATTGTGTCTATTAGCACTTTAGATTCAGCAAATAAAATCGGTTTGGATTTTTGGGAATATCTTTATGGTTTAATTGAGCGGTTTTATCGTGAAACTACAATTTGATATTTACAACACAGGCTCGACACAGGGAACCCGTAAATATACATTTATTTTCATTTCAAGAAAAAAATTCCCGAAAAAGGTCTGCTTGAGAAATGTACAATGCCATGTCACAAGAGAAAATGAGCTAAGACAACCTATCCCCAGACCCCATCAGAAACCCCGATAGAACTATTTCTCGAAACCAGGCTATCTTTTAACTGTTACCAATCCCGCTAAACACTGGTTTATTCTTCAATTCAGAGAAAGACGAATGGACTAAACATGTTAGTATCCAACGCTGGCATTGTTAGGTTTTTCTTTTGCAAATGTGAAGAGCTCTTCTTTTTTATCTTCGACGCAAGCACAAAATTCGTCTACTTTTTCTTCTCTGGTCAATCTGACCAAGGCACGTTCCTTTCTTAAAATAACACGACGGTAATTAATAGACTTAACTGGGCTTGTGATGTGTGCAAAGCCCAATATGGGGAATAGGTTCTCTTAGCTCATTTTCTTTTGTATGTCAAAATTATCAAAATTACCATTGCTGGGCCAGCTCGAAAGGTTGTCGCAATTTTTTTGGTTACGGTGCTGACAAACCACTTTTTTTATTTTTCTATTTATATAGTTCATTTATATTCTTTTTTTTTTTTTTTTTTTTTTTTTTTGAAATCGCCATGAGTTTTAAATTATTGTATAATAAATTCAAAGAAAATAACAAACAAATAACTTAATTGACAAACCAACCAATCGACAAACAAACAAATAAGCAAGCAAGCAAGCACGCAAACAAGCAACCAACCAACCAACCAATCAAACAAACGAACAAACAAACAAATGAATGAACGAACGAACGAACGGACGGACGGACGGACGGACGAACGGACGAACGAACGAACGAACAAACAACAAACAAACATACAAAGGCCTGAACCATAAACACCAACAAAAGACCCTTCACCATGGAAACTTCGCTCGGGATCATCGTCAGACATCACGCAACCATTAATCACCAGATCTCCTTTACAACGTCCTTACGTTGATGACCACTTTAACACACTGATCAGTCCATCATGTGCGTGAATTGTTCTGTTAACCCGTTAAGTCACACAATATGGAATCTCTTAAACAAGCCTATAGCTCTTCGACCTTTAGCCATATTCCCTAAAAAAAACTACTCAAGTTACACCGTCGAAACAGTCAAGCGATCTATCAGTCAGCCAACATCAATATATCTTTTCTCTCTAGTTTTATTTACGCGGACAGCCTTCAGAGATAGCTATCTTTATTGCTCAACGTAGTTAGCATCACCATCACTTGCTGATTTATGTTTCTTGAGGACATTAACTTTATTGCCAGATGTCTGTGGAGAATTGGTGTTTGTACGAGGAATTTTGATGTTGTGTTGAAATTACTGAAATCGATCACCGAACAAAAAGTGTAAGTAGAAAATGTTGTTGTATTGCTAACAATTATGTGTTTCCGCTTCTTCACGCGGTGAAAATCTTTGCTAACGCCATAGCTTGTTATTCAACTACTAACATGTCATAAAATTGGCTAATGTAAGGTTTTAATTCTTAGTCGACGTCAAAGTCATCAAGGAAATAGTTTAATCAGATCCAAATAATTTCCACTTTTAGACGCGGTTTATCGTCATTTAAGATTTACAATATTAATGTTTTCAAAATATTTTGATTTCGGATTACTTCGAGTATGGTTCTTCCTCGAAACGTAAAGTTTCAGTTTATTTATTTTCACTTGAAAAATTGCATTGTTTATACGAAAAATGATTCAATAGATGTCAAAGAAGTTCGGTTTTAAATTACGTTATTCCAGTAATGAATTGGATAAATATTTATTAGGCATAAACACGCACTATTAATTTACTTTATATCGTGATGGTAAAAGCTTCTGAATGGAAACTCACGATTCTGAATAGAGCCCATCAATCATTACGAAGTGAATGTGATCAATTGTGTAGGATTATAAGAGTACTTAAAAATAATATTATAATAAAAAAAAACAAATAAAATGTCGTACCCTATTCGTACCTTATTTCGTGCGCACTTAATTTCGCGATTTTTCACAGGCGATATTTCGCGAGATTTTACCTTAACGATTCGATGGACAAATATATTTTCAAAAAAGTCAGCATTAATTTTTGTAGAAAAGGTCGTAAACAATACAATACAATGCAAAAGACTTGACAGTGACTTAGACCAGAGCCAGAGACAATTTCGAAGAGAGTTCAGAGGATTGAGTGTGGTCGTTGAATACTCAATGAAATACTATTTAACACTGGCTTAAAATCGTTGCACTCATACTGAGGTCTGATCTGAGTAATTTTTATCATATTTATTTTAAAAGATTTCGACGATTTTTCGACGCATCAGTTTTTGAAAATCGCGAAATTGTAGTATCGCGAAATTAAGTACGAATAAGGTAGTCCCTGGGAGGGAGGGGTGACTCCCTAGGGAAGTAGGCACAGGTACTCGATTAACCTTTCAGGATGGAAAATTAAACTACTTTTCCCTCTCAGGAACTATGAGCTATTGATCCCAATATATTTTTGGACAATATTCTTTGATTCCGGTTCATTGATGGAATCGTTGCATTAAGATTATATTATCAGGCTAAACACGATGTACTCAAAAGTTCTCTTGTTCCCTGAATGTAATTTGAAAATATTACCCGTTTCCTCAATATAAATGAGCGCGTGCCCTTGCACGATCAGACAACCCCCAGGAGATGCTCTACCTTAAAACTGAATCGTTCGTCTCACACTGCTCCCCGTTAATAAGCAGCAGGCAGCCTGGCCTTCCTCGGAGGTACGGGGCTGGGGTTTTAAGGCCGGCACACACTAGGCGACAAGTCGCAGCGACTTGTCCCCGCGACATGTCGCCTCAGTGTGCACTGGTTCAGCAATCCCAACCGGTTGGATTTCATGCGGCAAGTTGCAGCAACAAAATTCTGTCGCGGCGACAACAATTTTCGCAAAAAATGTTAGTACACACGGGAGGAAATTGTCGCTGCGACATGTCGCGGGGACAAGTCGCTGCGAATTGTCGTCTAGTGTGTACCGGCCTTTAATCCATTGAAGCGTAAATTTGTGGGCAATTTTTGGGCAAAAGCACTAGAATGTTCTAAGCGGACTGTCAAGCGTTAAAACGGCAAGGGAATATTTGGGAAATAATAAAAGACTGAAGTGGGACAATGTTCAACCACTATATCCATGAAATAATATCAATTTGCTATTTTGCATAGAGCACAATTCAAACACGAAAGTTGCCGTTGAACAAATCAAAGACTAAATATCTATCAAATCAAATCAAATTTAAAATTATTTCATGGATATATTGTTTGTGTTCTATACATTCCACTGCAGCAACATAATTTTGTTTATGCATGGATATAGTGTTTGCGCGCTATGAAGTTCCAAGAAGACAATTTTATTCTATTTGAAAGATATGGTAGTCTTGTCCTCTATTCAAATTAACTATATGTGCGCAGGTGAGCTTGTGGCGGATCCATGCATCGAAAAGACGCCCCGCGCAGTTACCCAGGGCACATCTGTAGCGTTCAGTTTTATTCCAAATAGCATGTCTATTTGATCGATAAATCATATTAGCTTTTTTATCCCATATTTATTCCTATTAATCGTATTATTCAGTCGGAGCGACATCCGGCGTAGTCTTCAAGAGAACATATTTGTAGCATTCAGATTTATTCCAAATGGCATGTCTCGTGATCGACAAATCACATATTTATTATGTCCCATATTTATTTTCTATTAATCGTATTATTATTAAGTCTGACCATGAGCGGCATTGCTCTGTGATCTTGTTTCTCTTTGGTTATTAAATGATCCAGCATGTTCTTGTAGGGATGTTGATGAGCCCTTGAATTTATTTCCGTCTTTGAATTAAAGCAGACTTTTGGCGTGATAGTGTGGTATGCTACTTGACTTTAATGGTAAATACATCCGATTTGATGTTCATTAAATTTGCTATTCGGCCGGTGACAATTCCACATTTGTCTGTTTCTTGCTTTTCTTTTGTTCTTGTTTTTGTTGTCGTTGTTGTTTGTGTTTTTTTTTTTTTTCTCATTTGTTTGTCCGTGGTGATAGTTCCATATTTGTTATTCTTTCGTTCATATTTTTTTTCGTTTTAATTCTGCTCGTTCGTTCGTTCGTTCGTTCATTCGTTTGTTCGTTCGTTTGTTCAGCCCTTCGTGGTTATGTTTACTAGGCTGTTTGTTTGTCTAGCTAGACTTTCTTGAAGTTCCGGGGGACGTTTCATTCAACATCTGAAAAAAAAATAGAAAGGTTTAACTTCAGGACTAAATTTTCTTTGACATCGATAGCATGTTTTCAGTTATCGGTGAAATAGAATCAACAACATGCAGCTCTAAAGTTTCCTGTTGTTCAATGTGTTTGTGATTGTTATGCTCCTCTTAAATATATGATACTATATTATCGATCAGATCCATAAACAGGCTATCTAGAAAATATTTAAAAGATGACGTCAAATTTATTTCGGTACGACGTCAACCTGTCGCACAGCCTTGAGACCGATATGAAACTTTTTATACCTGCAAGTTTAAAATAATGAATTGATTTGTATCAAAAAGCATCTTTTAAGCTAGAGATACAAGCAAAGAACTGATTGTTTTAGAAAACTAGCAGATAATGAGTTATTATAATGACCATATTAAAGAGTGAACATAAGCGAAACATACACGAAATAAATTTAAATGGTTAGTGAAAAATGAATGAATGAATGAATGGGTGGATGAATGAATGAACGTATGAATAAATGAATGAACGAATGAATCAATGAATCAATACGCGTGAATAAAATAATTAAATAACACATGAATGAATATTTGCCATCTCATTCATTTACTAATTCGTTTTTTAATTAATTTATTCATTCTTTCATTAATTCATTTATTCGGAATAAACGAATTAATGGTTTGATGATTAAATAAGAAATAAAATGAATGAATGAATATATGAATGGATTGATGAATGGAACTAACAAAGCAGTCAACCATGAATTCAAATGTATCGATAGTTGGTTATTAAGTGTACATTAAGCCATATAATTTTCCATATAATTACAAACGCTCGAGAACGAACTGTGTACCGAAAAAAAAATTCGATTGAGATCGGAAACCAAAGATTTTCGATCCTACGACCGTTTTTAAACGATTACGATTGTGATCGCATATGGATCGAGAACGGTCGCAGGATCATTGCTTTGCCTATATAATCGAAATTTTTCACACTCCCTTATATACGTTTTCGTGTGAGTGGGAAACAGTACTGTATCGTATCGTAGCCGTAACTTCTAAGAAAACATTCGAATTTCCTGCCGTATCGTAGCAGTATCGTTACTGTACCAGTCCCATTCATACGAAAACGACTCTAATATACTTATATACCATTAATATAAAGAAAATACATTGTGACTTAGATATAAAAAACAAATCAAACATCTAACATGTAACAGCTTTTGCCCAAGGCCAATATCTTTTAGTGGTCAGGATTTGACAAATTATAGTATTTTTATCAAGTGTTGGGGCACACGTCTAAAGTTTTCTTCTTAACCCTGGTTTCCATGTAATCGCAAACGATCGAGAACGTTCGCAAATGATCGTGAAAAAAAATCAATTTTTGGAGCTGAAACCAAAGTTTTTCGATCCCACGTCGATCATATTTGAACGCCGATTTCGATCGCAATCGTATATGAATCGAAAACGGTCGTAGGATCTAAAAACGTTGTTTCCCTATTATCGATTTTTTTTTTCCGATCGCTTGCGACCGTTCTCGATTATATGGAAAACAGGCTTTAGTGGTCAGGATTTGACAAATTATAGAAATTTTATCAAGTGTTAGGGCACACGTCTAGAGTTTTCTTCTTATGGTCAAGGACGTGTACGTGACCACGCTAAAGTCTTGCATGGTTAATAGAGCAGACAGAGTACAAACACTATACAGCGTTTTCACATAACGATGAGCTATTTTAACAGTAAATGTACTAAAGTGCAAACACTAAATGCGTGCAACAGTGGTCACTATTTAGTGGTAAATAGCACTAATTAAACAAAATAATGCATTAGAATTAGCATAAGAAACACTATTTAGTGGTATTTATGTTGCACACTTCTAGTGCGAGCCTGTACGAGCACTCTAGCTAAACAGAATTAGCATAATTAAAAGTTAGCTCTATTCAGTGGGGAATCCATGATTTTTCAAAATGTTGTATTTGGTTTTACACACAGTACCGCTCGTCCTGTAACAATTTTGTTACGTAGTCTGCAAACGCCGGCTTTACAATTCATTGTATGAAGCATTTTCACTTTTTTTATTTCTTGATTTTATTGCTCGAGGTTGGTTCCATTTTTCATTTTTCATTTCTTTACGATTGCATTGTCATGTCTTTGAGTTTCTTTTCATGTTTTCTCTTTAAACTGATTTTCGTCTTTACATTTTTTCCTTTCTGAACAATTGTCGTTCGTTGGGGTTCCTGTGTACTTTTGTTGGTTTTTTGGGTTTCCTGTCCTTTTAAAAAAATGGCTGCCAGTTTGATAAAGTTGTTCACTTTAATCTCTGGAAGTTGTCATGAAATTTTTCCGATATTTGTGGCCGTAGAGCCGTAGATAGTAGAAGATAACCAAAATAGAATCCTCAGTCATTACCAAATGAGGTAAGATTGCCGGCAAATATTTTTATGGAAGCGAAAGGCGATTGTTTGAGTAATATTTTCTTTTCACTTATTTGCTGTGATTTTCGCTTATTTACTCTAGATTACTTTTTAATCAATCAAAATTGATGGACATTATCCTAATAGCTATGGAGTTTGAAAAGTGATGTTTTTGGGATCTAGTAAAGTGTTTTTAAAGAAAAGGTGATGAAGAAAAAAATTAGTCTCTCAAATTTAGGTTGAATTAGAAATACTCAATTATTTTGCTTCTGTGAAAATGTCAAACAAGTTCCTAATCGGAAATTTAATAGGATAAGTTGTAATATTCAGTTATAAAATATATAATTCAGTTTTAATTTAATTTTAGCAAGGTCAGCAAGTCTTCAGAAAGAGTTTTGATGTTAAGTTTCACTGATTTTTGATCGTTTTATTTTGTGTGTTGATGACTAAGTAGTCTAGAGAAAGACTGCTTTTGGTGTTTTTCACGATCGATGTCTTGATAAAGTCTTTTGCTATCAAACAGGAATTAATACCTGATAGTTGAATGATTTGATCAGCATCTTGCTTATGCTATGATTAAAAACACAAAAACGAAAACCATTTGCGTAACCGGATATCATGTTCGTTATTTAACGTTCTTCTCATTTTGTTTACAGCTATTTTTGTGGTGTCTTGTAGGAACGACTGCCAACCAATATGCAGGTGCCCAGCCCCCCTGGCCTTCGCTTGGCCAGGCGAGGGGGTAGTCCATTCTTCAACGAGTCTGCCAACACAACCAATAGTATCAATAACAGCATCAATAGCAGTCTCAGTGCATCTACACAAGAATTGATTCATAATAGAGTTCACAGTATGCCATCATCGCCTCCTCCAACGAGACATGAGAGAGAGCGTAAGTACAGGATGGTGATGATGTTGATATGATGGTGGTGATGTTGATATGATGGTGATGATGGTGGTGGTGTTGGTGGTGGCGATGTTGATGTTATGATAACCGCCGACCGGTTAGCTCAGTTGGTAGAGCTTCGGACTACTGTGCGGGAGGTCACGGGTTCGAGCCCTGGCCGGACCAACACTCAGGGTGTTAAAATAATTGAGGAGAAGTTGCTACCTTTGTTTCTCTATCTGCAAGTGGTAAGATCTTCAAGTCCTTTCGAATAACGACGTTAAATCGGAGGTCCCATCTAACTCTACTCTAATCCAGTTGTGGACGTTAAACAACCACTGAGGACGCAGGTACAACCATCCTCAAATGATGCTGATGATAAATGATGATAATGACGACTTCACTTCACTTCACTTTAATAATATTGTGCTACATGTTTATACATATAATTTGCACAGCGCATGTATAGTGTTCAAACTGAAATAACATGCTTAAAGGCGTCTAAGTCAACACGGCTTATCTATTGCTGATTGTGGAAGGCTATTCCACAATCTTACAACTCTTGGTATGAAACTATTTTTATAAACGTCAGTTTTTGCAAATGGTACGTTGAAATGTTCTGTGTGCATGTGACGAGACGATTGGGTTGGTTTAGTAAGACCCTCAAGCAGTAGGGAAGACATCGTATTAAGTCCCTGGTCTAACAAGACAAGTGAATTAATGTTCCTACAGTCTTTAAGTGGTTGCCATCCAAGATCGTCTAGGTGTTTAGTAACAGCACCAGGCTCGAAGTTATAGAAGTCTGAAGTGACAAAACGTGCAGCACGTCGTTGAACTTTCTCTAGTTCATGATTAAGTTTAGCTGTATATGGATCGCAGATAGAACTTGCATATTCGAGTAAGGGTCTCACTAGTCCAACATACGCAGCTTCCTTTGCACTTTTATCGCAGAAATAGATGTTTCTTCTTAGCAGACCAAGCATTTTGTTTGCTTTATTGACAATGTTAGATATATGTTTGTTCCAGCATAAGTCACTAGTGATTGTAATACCTATATACTTTATCTCATTTACAAAGTCGAGAGACGTTTCACGAAGATAGTACAAGTGGTTGATCTTAGCACGGGTTTTTCTTGAGATCCTAATCATGCTACATTTTGATGGTTCAAAGTTCATACACCATTTATCAGCCCACGCCGCCAGGTTTGATATGCATGTCTTGTTGTAACTGTTCACAGTCGGTTGGTGTCTTTATGGTTCGATAGCAGATGCAGTCATCGACAAAGAGACGTATCTCAGAGCCCACAATTTCAGTCGTTTATGAAGATGATAAACAAAACAGGGCCTAGGTCGTTACCCTGTGGGACACCAGATGTAACACGTGTGATGATATTAATGATTATGATGATCATATAAAGCATGATATTGATAATGATGATGGTAATGCTTAATGATAATGAACAATGATGATAACGAGGATGATGATGATGATAATGATGACAATGATGATGATGATGATGATGACAATAATAGTAATAATAATGATGATGATAATGTTAGTGTTGATAATGACGATGGTTAAAATCATAGTTAGGGTAATTGTGGTGACCACTGGTAACTAAAACACGTAAGGATCATATCGAGATTGAACTGATGTGTAGCAGCAACAGCATATTGCATTAATATTGTTCCAGTACTCCGAAATATGAACAGCCTTTCTCAAATAAATTCATACCTTTTTGCTGAGTGACACATACTGAGCATGTGGAAAGAAAAGAAGTATCTTTTAAAAGCCCACGAAAACTCGCAAGATATTTGATTTGCATCGTCAGCGGTCATTTTCTATCGAGCTCTGGGTATCAAGTATTTGACCAAATATGATGTCCGGACCGTGCAACCGCGCTACAAGTTTTAATCTCCTTATAAGGGTATGATACCATGATGGCGTTGGTGATGATTGTGATGGTTATGATGACAATCATAAACTTTTAAAAATGAAAAGTGCTCATTTGTTCTCTCATGATGGCGGCGGTGATGATGATGGTAGTGATGGTTTTTGATGCTTTTGTAAACCGACGGAGATTCACTCTTTTCACTGTACTGGAACAACGAAACTCCCAGCAGTTAACCAAAATTCCTTTACTTTAATAGCAGTAAATAAAACGTGGTGAAAAGAGTGAATCTCCGTCGGTTTACAAAAGAACCCCTGGGGGGAGGGGTAATACATCACAGTAATGATGATGTCAATCATGGTGAACTTTTAAAAAAAGAAACTGAGCGCTCATTTTGGTCTCTCAGGAAGAACAACTGCGCTCAACATGGAATGGTTAAAAAGTTCCGTTAAATTACTTGAAAGCGCCTTACGAGAACGAAACAAACAAATGGACATACAGAGGAAAGAGATCGAATTCTTACGCAAAGAGCTGAGACGGAAAGACGAAGTGATACTAGAATACGAAAACATAATAAAAGAGCGGGAAGACATGGAAGATATGGAAAAAAGGGAGTTGGAAATATTACATAAAGAAGTGCAGACCTTACGGATGGATGTCATGACCAAGGTAACGTGATGTAACCCTATTGGACGTAATTTATAGGCTGCTACTATTTCAAGTCGTTAAGCCGGCCACTGGCGGGGCGCACGTGCACCACCCCTCCCCCCCCCAAAAAGGTCCGTTCAAAACTATAATTTCTTTAAAAAAATAGTGTGAACGACCAGTGTGAAAAGACCAAGATAGAGTGTAATGGGTCGCAATAAGGTGTAATAATCACCGAAAATGCAAGGAGTAAAGTAATTCAAAAGGACTGTAATGCGCAATAAATTTAAATACGGGTTTTCACTGATTTTTTTCCAATCACGGCGACTTTGCGAAAAATATGACAGCTACTAAAAAAAAGTTGCTAAAACCCATTAATGGTCCAGGGTTTTTTCATGTGCCCCCCCTGTAAAAGGTCAGGTTACGGCCCTGTTTGACTGAATCGAGACGAGATCGAAAACACTAGTTACATTCTGCAAAACAGCCTTAATGTTTTGGCAGTTGACAAGCTCGTTCTTTCGGCACGGGAAATTGTTAAACTTGGCCGGTGAATTCATTCTCCAAATTGCCTCGAATTTCAATTAGCTTCTTTGTGACGGGACCTGTAAAAATGTCCAGTTGTAATATTTTCACCCCATTTGACAATTTCGTCGATGATCAGAATTAAAAATTAGTGCTTAGAGTTAAACGATACAAGTTCGTACTTTGAAAAGAACGAGTTCGTACGCCAAGAGTTTAAAGCAATTTTCCGTTCGACGAACTTGTCAACTGCCAAAACGTATATATTTGCCGAGGATGTCTGATTAAAACGCCGGTGGCTTAAATTGCCCTATTTCCTTATGACATCATGGTTTGTTTACATGAATTAGAACAGACCTAATTCGTCCGGCTAAATAGTTTTCCTCTAGCACATTTTGCTTTGCACTTTAACGTATATTCGGCGAACCACATAATACGTCTGCAACGGAGGCTATATTTTGGTTCTTTTATTATAAATAGATTTTTAGCCTATTTCTAAGTGAATTAAACATGCTGTATCCACTCTAGCGACCATGATTCTTAGCGTTGCAACAATAGATTTGTTTTGATGTGACGTCATAATGAAATAGGGCAATTGATCAAATATGTCAATCTTACTTATATCCCCTTAAGATAATGACAATACGAGAGCAAGAGAACGTTATAAGCCAACTAGAGAACAAGAACGAGAAGTTGATGTCCGTAATGCCGCCGCCATCTTTTAAACCGCGAGCACGAGCACAGGGGGTGTCGGCAGAACCAGCCAAGAGAATACGCAGTGCAAGACCTGAACCTTCCAAAGTCATCAAGACTGAAAGGTATGCCATACCAAACTAATCGCTTTTGGGCTTCCTGTGCTGAAATTCACTGGAGGTCCCTGTTTTTTTTTTTTGTTGTTGTTGTTGTTTTTTTTTTTTTGTTTGTTGTTGTTGTTGTTACTGTTGGTGTTTTTATTATTATTTAATTCAATATATTAACTTAATATATGTTTGTCCCAAGAGCGGAGCTTATTACACACTTGAAAAAGCAAACGTAGAATAAGGCTAGTTCAGTAAGGAATAGTTGTGAATTATGAGGATATAATATTACATTATATCACTGGTAACAAATAAAGGGTAGGCCTCATTGTTGATGTATTCCAATCTCCAAATATGTTAACTTCAATCTTTAAGGAAATGCACCTATCAGCGGCTTCCACTTGGGGTTGACCCCCGGGCTTACCAGGGAGATTGTAAAAATCATTAAAAAAATTGATAATTTTCCCCTGGGGAAGGGAAAATGTCCTTTCCAATGTCCCCTGGTCAAGAAATTCAGAAATGTACAATGTCACTTCATCATAATAACAAAAATCACAATTTCCGACCCCAGAAATTTCACAATAAAATCAATGTCACTAATTTTCCCTACCCCAGGGGCAATAACTGGATCCAATTTACCTATATTCCCCCACCTATCACCCTGGTCAGCCCGGGGGTCAACCCCAAGGGGAAGCCGCTGATAGGTGCAAAATACGTGAGCGAATAGCTTGATATGAAAAACAAATCTGTTCTTGAATAGTTAGCATTGGCCCAACTCCTCGGCAGGCAACTACCAGCGTTTGTCCCTCTCCCCTGAAGTACATGCTTTATTATTTCTTTACTTTGTATTTTAAAGAATTGCCTCAAAAAAGTTGTCCTTCGCACAGTCATTGTTTCATATCTATATATGGAATTTAGCTTACCTTATTTGGAAGTACCTTTGAACTCTTATTGTAGTTTCTCTTGGCTTTTTAAGCCTTAAATCGCCTCAAACGTACAGGAATTGTAGTGAAAACACTACTGAACAGGCCGTCATTTCGTACATGGTCTAAATGCATTCTGGGAGCCAGATACTGAAACGCACAGGGATCCCGCGCGAAAGGCAACGATTCTTTAATATGGACCGGATATGGCTTATTTTTTCAATGTTTTTTGTCGGTTTTACACGGTAACAAATGATTTTAATACACAAAGCTAGCAGCACTTACTAATTTATTCACCCACCCCACACCCCACCTTCTATAATATATAGCACGCAGTGTTTTTCCATGGTGTTTTCGCGCCTTGCGACAGTCGCCTCAATCCGTTAAAGAAGCCGTCTCAGCCAGGATGCTTTGCGGCCCTGTGGTCTATCATGTTTAAAACAGGCATTTTCGAGGTGACCGAAAATGGCCGCTAGAGAAATAAAATCACTTCGTATTCGCCACATTGCCTCACTCACGCCATACAAGTGAATTCTTTACAGTTCCCTATTAGTTATTGATTGATTTTGGATATATTTTATTGATTTGTTTATTTTACTCATGTGTAAACAATAACAGGAGCGCTGAGACGGCTCCTTCAAGGAATCCGGCAAGAGTTCCTCCTACCAAGCTTCAAATTTTGAACAGGTTTTATGGGAATTTCGAAATCAGTTGGAGTAATGACTGACGGGGGGCAAAAACAACTAATGCATGAAGATAAGCGTTGAGTGTTTTCGCAGGAAACGGAAAACAGAGGTAATTTTGATTTTGGGGTTTAATATCAACTAAAGACGGTGACGACGGTGATAGTTGGATTATCGTTCCTTTTGTTTTATTTAAAGCTTGAATAGCCTACCAAGGATATGACGTGTCTTCAGTCACTGCTAAAATTAGTCTCATATCAAATCCACTCACGTTCTTATGAGTCAATGGGCCTTTTTTGAGTTTGATGAAAAAGATGCATTGTGGTCTAGCTTCAGTACAAACAACACCATAATGAACAAAAGATGGTTGTACTGAAGCTAGACCATAATGCACCATGTTTGCCATTTCAGAAATGGTCAATGTGGGTCTTTTATTGCATTCTATTGTTTTCGAGCTTTTGTAGATAGTGATCGGATAACGGCGACGCTGCAAAAGCTAAAAATCAGTGCAAGAGTAAGAATAATAATACAACTAACAGAATGCGTTGCCGTTCTTACTTTGTATCGCCATCAGTGCAAATTGTTTTTTTAAACTTCACAGCGAATAAAACTTTGAATATGAAACAGAATTCGCAAAGAAGGCTGGTAGTGGCAGTGGATGACATAAAGGACACAATTTTATCAACCTTTTTGAAACGGTTAGTTTTCCGCTCATTCTCCTTTTGGAGACAACCTTTCTGAAACTGGTTGTTGACACAGCAGTCATTCTACTTGACTCACCGGACTGTTTTGACAGGCTGAAGATAACGACAACGAAAATTAAGATAATCAAAAATGAAATGACAGTAATCTGCCGAAGTGTAGACGTCAAAACAAAGCATTATGCGTTGTAAGACGATTTTGTTTTTTGAGATGGAGATGAAATGACATCATACTATTTTCCTCAATAATTTGGTCATTTTATTTTGCAATGTTTCAAGGGCGGATTTTGAAAGGGGAACACTAATCAAAATATGATCTGGAAATTTTGAAACGGGGGGGTGGGGGAGGGGGACACAAATAAAAAAAAATACTAATTATCGATCAAAAATTAAAAGAATTTTCTATAACAATAATTCAAAAGTGAATAGGGGGCATCCTTCGTTGTGTTTTTAATCTTTTGGGTAATTTCTTTGTAAGATTTTACTCAATATGTTTTCGGTTTTTAAACTATTACAAAATATTTAAGAATAGTAAACTCTTGTGCTTGGCTGTGAAGGATCAGAATTTTTGCTTTAAGTTTTGAGGAAGTCCAATTATTGTGGAGACAATCTCTTTTGCTCGTGGGAGCGTTGAGTAGTAAAACATATGTATTTTGTTCACAAATTGGTCAATTGTGCTCAATTTAGTTGGGCCATTCTTCGTTTGTAACCACGTGATAATTCAGGCAAAATGTTTTATTTAAATCCTACTGAAAATCTACATTCATATCCTTTGAGAGCATTCAAAACAATGTAATTCTGCCACATTTGAAGCTTCTAGAGCGAATAGTTACTGAACTATTGACGATCAAAAATTCGTATTAAAAAATGAACTAGATATTTGGAAAGGAGGTGCACTAATAAAAAAATTACTGATTATCAATCAAAAAACCAAAAGTACTATTAACTTTAAAAATGAACCACGTCTCCCTCATGGGGGGGCACCGCTCACCCTGGCCCCTCCCCTGGATTCGCCTCTGGTATAGTAAAACAGTGAATAAAGTTTAAACAAAACACTAGAGCAAAAACTTGGCAGAGTCATGTCCGGTCTAGTTGTGAATATTCATATAGTTAGACAAACATGAAAATGTTCGTGATATTTTTTTCATCATCAACTGAAGAATATTCATTTCAAGTTGTTTTAGGTTAAGTTCGTTAACCTGGAAACATACCACCGTAAATAAGCATTTTCGATTGATTAATTCGATCTTAGCTTCAGCGATCTTTGAAAATGTTAATGCCGTATTCTCGAAAAATTGCAGACCGAGCTCGTTCTCAACTACTAATATGAATTCATCGTAATTTACATAAGTGTAACACCATATTTATATTTCTTATAAGGCCATCCGTAATGAATGGTCGCCCTATTCTTATCTTTTGTCCGGGGTTACTCATACTCGTTTTCGACCTAGTTTACTGAGCATTTTGTGGAGACTTACAACTCGGGACTTAGAAGAACATGATTTTGAATTGGGCCACACTGATGCCCCAATCCTGCCCTTCCAATAATACCTTGCTCTATCCTTAGGAATTATCCCCGGGAGGAAGGGGGGTTGGACTCCGGGGGTAAATGACCGTGGATGTTCCTCGTCAGGGGCGGATCCAGGGAGGGGGACTTGGGTGACTTCCCCCCCCCCCCCCCCCAGAAAAAAAAATATGATTTTTTACTTTTTTTTATATTTAAAAGCAACTTTTATTTTTTTCATTTCATTTACTGAAATAAAATAATTTTAATTTTAATATCAACCAAGTGAGTGTTTTATTCTCATAAATGAACTGCAATGAATGACGTACTAGAAAATGCTAATGAGAATCCAAAAAGGGATATATTAACGAAAATGGTTGGAAAATTCCCATTGGTCCCCCTCCTTAAAAACAATCCTGGATCCGCCACTGGTCGAATCCTTTAGTGGTAAAAATCATTTCAGCATTAAACTTGAAAGAAATTAAGAATACAAATCAACGTCATTAAAGAAGTCTCAATAAATACAAAAAAAGCCTTTTTCCCCCCATAAAAAAAAAACTTTTTTTTTGTATTTATTGAGACTTCTTTAATAACCTTGACTTGTATTCTTAATTTATTTCAAGTTCAACACTGAAATGATTTTTATAAATAGTCAGATTTTGAGCTTGGGCTGCCTGTGACGTTACGGGACCTGAGCCTGGCATGAGAGTCAGAGTCGCCATTATCCCGAAAGCCGGGTTCCCTGTGGGATATCGGTGACACACCAACTGAACATGATGTTAGGATAATCAAGCCACTGATCGTATCCCGTCCATTTAAATGTCTTCAATCCATAGGACCCATCCTCGCCCCAAACCCCCTTCCCCCTACCCCCAAGAGAGTCGCTACGCAGGCTGTTATTTCACATGACAGAACACCAAAAGCTGAATAATTACATTCTAAGAACAGCCCAATGTAAATTTAAGTATTTTAAATAAAAAATAGTCATTGTTCACAAGATATTTTTTGTTTGCATTCAGTTAGGAATTTTTAGTTTGAGCATTGGGATTTGGATAAAAATCAGGCTGGAAATTGGGATTAATACATCCCTTCAGGAGCCTACTTTATTCTCCAAATAGCACACTGCTTTTGATGACCAATCTAGTGTTTTGCCGTATTTTCAGGGCTATATCTAGTAATTGACAATATAATATTTCTATTCGTGAATATCAAAAGAATGTCGAGATGGTTGTGATCTTATGGCTGATAAATATTGAGTTCGTGTTTTGTAGGCTTTTTAGCTTGCTTCCGGTGCTAAGAACGATAAAATTACTCTAAGAAGACAAATCTTTTTTTCGTGTTATTTTTTATAAGGTTTTAGATTAGCTTGAATGTTAATCAGCGATTGCTTTGACATTTTGATTATTTTATTTTGCTAAATCTAATTTTATTTTGTCCGATTTTTGTTTTTCATTTTGTGCGATGTAATTATTACTTTTCGCTTGGAGGCGAATGTAAGGCTAATTTCGACAACTGTTTTCAATTTATCGATATTACTTATTTTTAATTATCCATTTTAAATTTTTAATATTAGCTATTAATTAGACAATTTATTGAATAAGCTATGACTTTTGTTTAAATCACAAAAGCCAAAGTTGTAAACCGTTTAAAATATAGATTTTGGTTCAGTTTCCAATGGTTCATGTTTTTACATGCTTGAACTGTTGATTTTCTAAGGAGTCTATCGGTGTTCTCATTTTATTATTCCTGAAAAGAAATTGTATTCCTAATGACAAATATGAGGTGCTATTTTGGCCTTTATGCGTGAGCTTTTTTATTCATTTTCGCAAACTAATTGATCAATTTCTTATTCCATTTCAGTTTTGTTTTGACTGTTTTTTTCGCTTTTATTTATTGTAGATTTTCTCTCGAAATAAATTTTTGAAAAAAAAAACATTTCAATTAACTTTAGCTTCATTCACTTAATACGGTATTCATTTTTTTCCTATCATAGAAGGTCGGAAGGCAAGAAAAAAAGGTACTATTTAAAATGCTGTTCTGTTACAACAATTTTGTCAGTTTGATTGATTTTATTGGTCTTTATTCAGGCATTAAAAAAATTCATCATAAACAAAAGAACTTCACAACGACATATTCGTCATTTTATTTCGTGCCGCAAATGACTTTTCAATTTTTTGTTTCTACAAAGATTTGATAATCTTATCAACACTATCTTCATTTTTTTTAATCTACTCTTTTTATTATTATTATTTTTAATTTCTTTCATAGAGAAACAAAATTATAAGAAACAATACAACAAATGACCTTGATGTTATTCAATGTTCATGTTTCTTATATTTTTTAATTAGGTGTCAAGATGTTCCTCTTCGCTAGACAAAAATGACTGAACCTGCTTCCAAAACTAAAAGAAAAATATATGAAATAATTATAACATCAAAACACATGCTGCGATGCTGTATAAACTATATTATTCAAGGACATTTTGACCTCGTTCTCAATACTACTAACTACAATATGTTAATGAAAAGGAAATTGCTAGGTGCAAACTGCATCTCTTTTATTCCAATATTTGCCAACACCTACTCATTTTATAGTAAAGAATAATAGCGTCGAATGATTAAAAGCTTGTAAATTGATAATAGATTCAAAATCCGCCAGTTGACCAGTCGAGCGACCAGTCAACCCTGCAGAGAATTGAATCGAAGAGCAAAAAAAAATACAGAGAAAAAGGAAAGACGGATATAAACAAAACGACTGCGAAACGAAACATTTTACATCTAAAACTAACAATCGACTTGGATGGCTTTATGTTGACTGGAATACTGCTCCCTACAGTTAAAATCAAGAAGAAGAAGAAGATTTATAAAATGAATGGTCAGTCAATATTCAGGTTTTAGAAGTTCGACGCCAGCCTTCAACTCAACTCAAATCCGACGTGAAAAATGTTCCCTAATCGTGACACCAGTGTTATGTACGCTGCAATCCCAAATGTGAGATGGTTAGTGTAGCTTTGGTCTCTTTATGAAGTATCTGTAGTGTAGTAGTTCAAGCCCCGTGAGTCGACTGATGAATATTTAACGCTACGGACCAATGAGAATCCAGGATTAACCAGTACAATCGAGTCAAATACCTCAGTCATCAAGACGGACTTTATTATCAAACGTGCTTCACTTTCATGACATTGTGTCTCAATCTTTAACTCTCGCTTTAAAATTCATTACAAACGGAGGATGTTTTTTTAACTGGCACATTTCTGATCATGTTTGTTCTTCGAAAGTGAATATTGATGGGATGTGATGTGGAGTTTTATTGGATAAACGATGGCTTATGTGTCAGCAGCGTAAAAAGGTGTAGTGCTATTTCGCACAGACTTATTAATCAGCGTCTGACGAGTACAACTTTGAGACGCGGTAAGAAATCTATCCAACTATCTCACCGCCAGAAAAGAATTCCTACTGCTATTTTCATTTTGCGATAATTCAATAATTCAATAATATTTGGCGTTGACGGAGAAAGCTAAAGACCGATTACCCAGAGTTCTTCACGACCGATAATGAATGCACGAATGCAATGCGAGAGAGAAACCAATCTTAGACCAAGGCGCTCGTCTGGGGGTTGTTTCTGTTTTGGCCGAGTTTCGAACAAAATGGGCAGTTTACGAGAGCTGCAGCACGCGCTGCAGGAGAAAAACAGCGAGTTAAAGATGAAGGACAGTCGCATTATGGCATTGGAGCAAGAACTACGACGAAAAGATGAATTAGTTCGACGGTTGGAAAGTGAATTGGACAAGTATCGTTCAGTGTTGCAGCCAGCTAGCGCGGCGTCTAAACCTGGCGGTGGTGGTCGAACGAGGAACCAAAGACAGGGTATTTCAGCTGAACCACAAAATGCTAAAGCACTAGTCGAGAGTTCTCAACCACTACAAAAACACACAAAGACATCAAGGCAAGCTAAAATCATAATATTTTGTGAGTGTTTGGTGTTGAGCTCAGTTGTGAGTGGTGTGTTTATCATCTGTAGTTCGACTGGTTGAATGTTATTCAGCAGTTGTTTCTCTGATCGGTTGTTAACCAGCTCAGTTTCACAATTATAAATACTTTACGTTGATAATTTGGCAATTTCGTGGTTATTACTTATAACGTTTACCAGAAGATTGCGATTTTTCGTGAATGTAGTTTTGTGTTATTACTCATTGAGCTTTTTGGTCTCGTAACTTGACTGCTTAGCATTTGTAACTCGATTTGCTATGGTTGACTTCTAACAACTATTTTGAATGTTTCAATTTCGTGTGATCTAACCCAGTTAGATATCAAGTATGTTGGTTTCACGTGTTCGTGAAATGTATTCGATACGGAATCGAACAATGATCAATGCTTCCATTACATTTTATGAAGAAGAAAAAACGCTCATCGGAACTTAACTGGCTGTTTTTATGCATTTCATAGATTGGAAAGTGTTTTATTGTAAACATAAACGATAGGACGTTTTAAGAACATTCGATCGCGAAATCGAACACAAGCAGTATAGATTTCGAATCTTCGATCGTAAGTTCTCATGGAATCATGCACAGATTCTTTTTTCGCGGCAACGCCATGAGAATTCTATTAAAGTAAAATTGATGCAAATAATGTCAATCGACAGTTGTTTTTATAACCGCTAACAACGAGAATCTTATCTGTTTGTAATAAACTAACTATTCGCCTCAAACGGGTAGTTCGATCTGTTTGTTGGCTTTTTTTGCAATCAATAGAGCGAGACTTGACGTTACATTGTTTATTATAAAGTGCTATAACTCTTGGTTTTATTCGTGCTAGTGTGTTTGTATGTTAGAAATCACGAGTTTCTCTAGACAGCTGTTAGATCGATAGTTTTTTAGCCAATTCAAAATCACTCTAATTGACATTGTATTTGAAGCAACTCGGTAGAGAATAACAATCGAACAAAACCACTGCTCTGTTGTATGTTTAATGTCTTGGAAACAAGCATAAATTACTCTACACATCGACCTCATCAACTACCATTTTACTCCATAAATTTCACTCACTGAAATCGAACGCTCGATCAAAGTAATTCGAGAACCTCTGCCTGTTACATTTTGAGTGGAGCTGATGTCGATTTCATCGTGGATTGAAATTGACATGTTGGTTTTGGTTGAATGGTTTTTGCTTGTTTCTTGCCAAGCATTGTCCTTGTCAGTTGTTTATTAACTCTCAACACAGCATCATTCAAAGAAAGAGTATTAATTAGTTTGACTAATGTGAGTCGACAAGGCATGAAAATGAGCATAATTGCAACAATGTTCTCCTCAGCTTACTGAAAAATAATCACTACTGGAATGCATGTATTTTGTGCAGTAATCCTTATGTGTTGAATTTAATCAAAAGTAAGAGATTAGTACAACCCAAATTAAGAGAAAAAACAACCAGTGCTCATAACAAACAATATTTACTTAGCATCCCGCCATCTACAACTCTACCTAGACTGACAAGATTCCAAGAATATTGTAGTAGTTTTAATTTAGAAGCCACTTTTAAAATTTCTTTGAATTTGCTATCATATGGGTTTATCTTTTATGAAGTGTGAAGTTCTTTGTCTTTTATGGTCTCCAAAGCCTTAATATTGAATATAGTAATCCAATGTAATTGTCCTGGATTGCCAATGATTTTGTAAATTCTCATTTTCATTTATTTTTAATAGCTGTGAAACAAGGTTCTTATATAGAATAACACTTTGAGTATTTGATTTAATATTCATAATGGTTTACAAATGTAATCCCTTGTATTACAGAATAGATCCAATGTGTAATTCTTGTTGACATTAGAATAAATTGGTATTTTTGTTAATAAACAAAATAAAAACAATTGTGGTGAAAATATGCAAAACATTTGATAATACAAATAATGATTCTCAACTTGAATTTCAACCAAAATTTAAACATTGATATATTTGAATAAATGGAATTCATTCTTTGATAAACAACTGTGATAAATATAACTTGAAAACTGTCAATAAACTATTAAAATGTATGATAATGACATGTTTTTTTATATTTACCATGCTATTGCAATAAATTCTGTCAAAATGTCGATGTGATAATACCATTAGAGTCCTCTTTACAATTTCAATGTACAAAATTTAAATGGGGATAATTATTTTTGTTGATAAACTACTCCAACAAAAGCCACACAATAATTTTCTGCATTTATCAAAATTTGGTTGTTTCTGCTGATTAAGTTCCACAAAATTGCAAGATCAATAATAATGTTGTTTTAAAAAAGAGCTAATGGTCCCCCATTGAAATCAATATGGAATAAAATAAAATAAAGTCTTTCAAAAATGCCAACTAACAATAATAAATGTTTAAACAGTGTCATAACATTGCTCAACTGTCAGGCATTCATCTTCAAAATACTTTTATTGTGATCAATTGTTTTCTTTCAATAGAATTTAATGAAAGTATAGCTGCAACAAAGAAAAACAAAGCTTATTTAGTATATCCCGTTGTTTGATTTAGTTCCAAGTAAGCATGGCTATAATAGCTGGCTAAGTTGATGAATTGAAATGCTCAAGCTATATGCATGAAGGCATGATCCCACATAATATGAATTTGTACAAATGCCACATCACTTGAATACACATTATATATGCCTGTAAAGGTTGACAATTGAGTTGTTTTGGTAAAAGTAGGAAACAGCACCATATCATATCTTAATGCACACTCTCATTGTTTTGAAGTGTTCTTTATTTCTAATAATCTAGGTTTCTAAAAGTCGGGGAGGGTTTTGAATTCAGCAGGGAAGAGTGGGGGTGATGAATTAATTCAATTCAAACTGTAGAGAGGTCATTATTGTGTACACGGAGATGGGACAGGGGGTCATTATTTGTTAAAATAATGACCTCCTATCCAATGTCAGTGGGTACAATAATGACCTGATTACAGTTTGCAAAACGTACTTTACAAACAAAACATACAGCAACAACAACAAAATGTTTTTTATTGTTTCGGTTGTTTATGATATTTCATTACAGTTCTCCATCATGCATTATGCATATGAACAGGACTTCATTAATTGTTGTAAATTGTAATATTACAATTCCCACCACTTACATTTACACATATTTTCCCTGGATTACTTTCAATCTCAGAAAATTTGTTCCGCGCGGATAAAACTTCCGCTTTATCACTATATTTCGCTCCATGGCTAGCTTGCACAATACTGGAAACCTCAACTAACTGATTATCCGATACCCTTTTGTAGCTTTGCAAAGAATCTGATCTATGGCCAGTTACCCCCTTTATCAATTGGTCATCAACATTTTTTTGAAACAATCTAGTCGCAGCTGTTGCTCGTAAAGAATGATTTGTGAAAAAACCATCTACCCCAGTTTCCTTCATCATTGACTGCACTACATTCTTAAGTGTATTATGACCCAAAGGAACACTACAGTACCATAATTCTCCTTTCTTGTAATTTTGCAAAGGCTTCAAGTAAAACGCCTTTTCTAATGCATCTTTAGGACAACGGCTTATATAATTGTTAACAATTCGCACAACACATCGCTCTGGACATTGTACATTGGCATATGCCCTACTAACTTTGGGTGTTAACTTGCGATGTTTTAACCCACCTTGCATAGTTTTAGACACACCCTCTGAATAAAGCAAATATTCCCTCCCCTCGGAATCAATATTAATTGAAAAATTACCTATTGTTAATTTCCTATGTTCATCCCCAGCCCTCATGCCAAAATTCAGGCCAATCAAATAAAGGGCTGTTCTCAACAGAACTAATTTGGGGCAACTATCGCCCAGAAATTTGTTCTCCCAAAGATAATTTTCTATTTCTTCAGAGATTACTTGTGCTTGCTTAGGATGCAAGCCTAGATTATTATTGGTTGAAGTTTTCATTTCGATATCTAGTGATTTTCGTAGCTTTTCATATGCCTCTCCAGAAAAAAACTGAACTACTCTGCCCTTCATTTCTAAATACTTCTGCAAACTACTCACTATCTCGTGCAAAGTTTTAGCAGGATACCGTTCGCCTCCTTCTTTTCTGACTTCTGCGATGAATTGGCTGAGGACGTCACTCAGGTCTTCATCTTGTCTAATATCCAACACGTCTGTCGTCCTCTCCACGATTTCAGAAACCAAAGACTTCTGTTTCATAGTCAAGTCATCACTTTTACGCCACATTGCCCAGTTCTGGTATAAACGGAAAGCCCACATTGCTTTTCTCTTTGTATTGGCAGGGATAGATTGTTCTGCTAGCTCGGCAAAATTTCGCTCTTCCGTTTTCTTGAAACGGACTTGCTCCTTTTCAATTGCTAAAAATTATAAAAGACGTTCATTTAGTGAAAAAAACATTTATACAAGTAGTTACTGAAAGTCAAGAGAACAACTTTGCATGATAAAATCACGGCAACAGAAACCCGATGTTCAAATCACCTTTTGCAGTGAAAGACGAGTTGTCCTTTTCTAAACTGTCCACCAACTGCGATAAGATTTCATCGTCTTCATCGTCAGCTAAAATTTCGTCGAAGCACTCCATCTTTGTAGACAATCTTAGCAAAGTGAACGGCGAAGTGAGCTCAATGCACTGCACATTTAAATGCTAAAAGGTCTCATTGTGTTTTTCGATAAAGTGCAATTATTCAAGCATATAATTTGAGCTTTGCATTCAAGTTTATTTGAACTCCTACACAAAGCACAAAAATTCTTGTGCTTACTTGAAACCAATCAGACTTCGAATGCTTTGTATATAGAAATTTTAATGGACAACGACAACTACAATCACAGTGATTTATAGTCATGACGGAATTATTCTTTTCTTTGTATCTTTGTAAACTGACGCTGTAATAATACACCGAAAATACAAATGAAAATCAGATAAAAAGTGAACATAAAGTTTAATGCACCTTAAGAAAGTGTAATACGCTTGAGTCGTTTGCATATGATCGTGAATTCGAAAATAGATCATATAGTTTGTAGGAGAAGATAAGAAAAAAGAAAATAATGGCCTTGGACGTGTTTACCACTGTTAGTTTGCCTATTCTAAACTATCAATTGTCCTGCTCATTGCTTCTAAACCACGAACACAATATAGTTTTGATAATTCGATCAGCACACATAGTTTCGTTTCTTCGAAAACAATGAGAGTATGCATTAAATCGGATAATGGCCTCGCTCTTCGGATTATTGAAAATAATGACCTCGCGCTACGCGCTCGGTCATTATTTTCAATAATCCTCAGAGCTCGACCATTATCCTATACATAGCCACAGTTTCTAAGAAAAACATTCAAATTACTTACTGTATTGTAATAATAATAATGATAATAATATAAATTATTAATATAGCGCCTTATCCAAGCTCAAGGCGCTTTACAAAATATATATATATATAAATATAATATATGTAAATATATAAATGTCAATATAAAAATATAAAATTATTTTAAAATTATCTATGAGAAAAAATTAAATATTATAACAACTACAAACATTAGAAATAATAAAAATATAACTTTCTAGTGTTTCTTTGTTGTAATGGTATTGTAATCACACTGTTTCCCAATCATGCAAAAACGAATTTAATCTGAGTTAGTTTAAGACTTTCAATGTTGTCACATTAGTCTCCAAAAATAATTTGACATGTCCAAATTTTCTAGCTAGTAGAAAAAATTATTACTCAAAACAATGATTTGCTCAATACAGAAACTTACTCATTCTTTAACTGTATAATTAGATCTTGAAACACACTCAAATAAAAATATTTGCCTAAGTAACCAGGACTGTACTTTAAAGTGTGTGTTTCAGATTGTAAGTAACAATTTCCACTTGTAACAGAAATTATTTAGACTTATATAATCTGCAGAAACAGTTGTAAATATAATGATAAGTTGTACAAGGTAGAGTGATTCAAGAAAAGTGACTTTTCGGATGTTAGTCTGCAGAAATGTTTTTTACTGTAATCTGAAAGAAAATATATATATTTTGCCAAAAAGTAAGTTTCATAATACAAGTATTAAATTATTGATGGCTATAGTAATTGCAGATATTGTTTTTAAGGCACTATTTGGTACTTCAGCATTTCAAATATGAAAAAAATATGAATCGTGTTTCCTACTACGGTAGATTTTGTGTTTGCAACTATTTTATTTTATTGTCAGTATTTTCTTCAAGCTTTTGGAGAAAGTGGCCAAAGTTAGGGTTGATGATGAGGATGACATAACGGTAAAAAGATTGTGTATCCAACACCTACAAGCAAATTATATGCACCTAAAGCAATTGTCTTGAAATAAAATGAAAAGGTTTCAAATAATAGATAGTATTGATAACAATATTCATTTAAATACAATGTTAAATCCAATAGTTATTCAAAGTGTATCAACATATACATATGCATTCTATTTACATATCAAACAATTGCTATAGGGAAAATGCTGTTCGATCGGCCATTTTGTTTAACCATATTTGGTAAATTTTACCTTATTTGGAAGTACGCTTGAACTCTTTTTTGCCGTTTTTCTTAGCGTTAAAGGCTTAAAGTTAGGAGAAAACTGCCAGATATTGTAGAGAATCCAAAAACTCAATATGTCCGTCATATTTGATCAACTTTGCAGCCTCGGTTTCGTGAAAAAAGCCCATAATTTAAAAAACACAGGGTTCCCGCGCGAACAGCATTCAATTGTTTGATATGGTTTGCGAGTTTAAGAGAATAATAAATACGATGCTTAATTTTCACTGAAATGGTTTTTCAATATAATCACTGAAATGCGGTCATTGTTATGGTTATAATTTGAAGTTATGGTCATAATGGCGGAAAATCAACTTTTCCAAAAATATAAACTTTTTCATAATGTGTTACTCTTAAGGTAGCAGGGGACAAAATCGATGTGACTTTTTGAAAGTCACGTAACAAGTAAAGTTTAGAAGTTAACCCTAGAAAAGTATATATTTTCTGAAAGCTAAAAGAACAAATAATGTGATTGTGTAGTTTATATGGTTGATTAAGTTTTAATAAGTAACTTATTAAATTTTGAACAAAAATTTAGCGGTCATTTTTAAAAACTTTATTCTCCACCAAAAATTACTTAATCATCATGAAAACTATTTTGCCTTGTTACCAAACTCATCAACTTAAAAACCGTGTCTCATTTTTGTAAAATGGTTTTTCGTTTTAGAGATAACATAAAAAATGTTCAAAAAATTGATTTTTTTAGAAAAAAAATCACCAAACAATGATCAAAAATCAATTAAAAATTAACAAAGACCTAAATCAAAAAAGTGAGACACGGTTTTTAAATTGATGAGTTTGGTAACAAGGCAAAATAGTTTTCATGATGATTAAGTAATTTTTGACTGAGAATAAAGTTTTTAAAAATGACCGCTCTTCTTTTGTTCAAAATCTAATAAGTTACTAATTAAAACTTAATCAATCATATAAACTACACAGCCACATTATTTGTTCTTTTAGCTTTCAGAAAATATATACTTTTCTAGGGTTAACTTCTAAACTGTGCTTGCTACGTGACTTTTAAAAAGTGACCTCGGTTTTGTCCCCTGTTACCTTAAGGTGGGAAGGAAGGCTAACATGACCTTTGAATTTGAAAATTTTTTTTACCGTTTTTGGAGATTTGCTATTCATAACGCTCACTCACAAAGTTTCACATATGTACATACATTATTTGGAAAGTTATGAGCAACCAAAGTTCGGTATCTAAGTGGTATTTCGCGGTAAAAATCATGAGCTTAGAGTATCAAAACAAACTAAAACTAAAGCACCGCGATTACCAGATGACAGATGCACGTTGAAACTTTGACAGTTTTCAGCTTGTTCACACCTGCGAAGAATGAGCCGTGATCGTAGCTCCAAAAACATACCATATAATTTTGCTTGTTAACTAAATAAAGTTATTAATTTTATGAGCTTTTTCAAGCTTTGCACGTTTAAATGTTGAATTTCTAACTTTTATGAAATGTTTTTGATGAGCGAAGTCGCTGCAAAGTCCGCCATTTTTGTGCCGATGAATTCTTACGTAAAGGTCATGACAAATGTGCTTTGTTTGAGGTGACGTTGCTACGTGTCACGCCAAATACCTCATGTGATTGGTTTTCGCGGGAGTAACGCACCATCGTATATGGGTTTTATTCCCTTTTTTGGAGCTTTGGATGGCTCGATTTTACTAAATTTTCGTGATTGACGGGTCACTCAACAAATGTCACAAATACCACACATTCTTTTTGTTTAATATTAAAACTGGAAATTTTTTAGTAAACAATGTGTTATAAAGTAAATTTTGTTTAAATTTGGTACATTTTGGATGAAAGTAGAGCCCTATTTTACTTAACTCAAAATCTCTAAAAAGTTGATACCGGATGCCTTCCTTCCCACCTTAAACAAAAGAAGTATCATGAATAAATATTCATGTAATGTTTTGCAGTTCAAGAGAAAAAATGTAGTACAGTATTAAGTTATTCTAGGTGTAAAAATATAAGAATTTGTGTGGAATTTCTTGTGGAAGTTCTTTCTAGTCTAGTTTTGGTGTTTTTGCTGATTTTCATAAATGCTTTATCTTCCTATTTAAACTTTAATCTTTTTTTCTCAAACTTTGGCAAACTATTATTAAGGTGTATGACTGTCTATACTTTGATTGTCCTTACATCAATCTGTTCAGCAGTTTTAAACATTGTGATTGTGATTAGTTTGTTGTTTGTAAATGTCCAAAAAGGAACACCATATGTAAAATTTTAAAATCCACTTACATGTACATATGATAGTTTACATGTAGTTTAAATCAATTATGATCGAAATATTTAATAATTTAAACATTAATGCTAAATACATTATGTACAATAAAAGTCACAACAATAGCACAATATGATTGGTTGTCAAGGAAGTTTGACTGAAATCTCATTAAAACTTTTTACTGATTGAAATTATTTCAGATTTGCCAATTAAAGGGACACACATTAAGGGTTAAAATATGTAATCTTATTGTATATGCCACCCCATTAAAGCAAATGCCAATATTAGTAATTTTAAATGGAGCAAGCGATATTTACGGTAAATTATGTAAATTAATCAAAATTATAATGCATCGATAGGTAGGTTTTATAAAATGAGAATGAGTGATTTAATCATCAGTAGATAGAAGGCGAAGCTGCGTATCTATAGCACCGATTGAATACAAATTCGAATTTTAGAAAATTGCATCAAAACTCCAAACATATATGTATATTTTTCCATCAAAAACTCGAGAATTTTACAACTTTATTGGGAGGGTATAGAGTTTTAAGTTTATGCAAAAAACTTGTTCTGATTGTCAGTATAGTTATAGAACTTGTGACAGGCATTTTTGCTTGAAAATCACTCATTAATTATTCATGAGTTTTAGAATAATGATGATAGAAACTGAAATTATATAAGGAAAAGCTGATATCATGGGGCACATTGAGTTGAATACAGAAGCTTAATTGTAATAGCTGTTGGACAATGCATTTGTTCGTTTAGCTTTTGAAAAATTAAAGTATTTCCTATCAAGAGAAATTTTGAAATGCGTTCAGTGATTGGAATTTCCTTTTGCTACAGTTGAAATGGGAGGTTCTTTTACTTCATGGGATTTTGACAACTACACTACTCTATAAAAATGTGTTTGTTCGAAAGTCATTTTAGCTCCGAAACATATGTTTCCTAGAAATTAGGCCTTTTTCTCTTTATAATAAGTATATAAGAAAGAAATGGGATTGAGCTTTAACACAAATGTCAAGGTCACTCTATAACAAAGAACAAGCAATTTCACATATAAATCACAATTTACATCAAGTATTTTTCTTGAATGTCAATTTATTGTTAATATTTGACTCATTCATACATTCAAACACTCATTCATTCACTCCTTCAATTATTCTTTCATTTCATACTGTCATTTTGAACTCTTTTACTCTGACAAATATGGCTTTTGAATAGGGGTTTGTAATGACAATTCCAACTGAGCATCAGCTCACTTCATTATCTCTTTTATTGGTTTTCTTCCTCTTTCATTAATTTATTTGTTCATGAATTCATAAAAAAGAACCATGAAATTATTTTTTTAATCCCATGAATTTATTAAGGACTGTTGAATTTATTCATGACTTGGATTGTTCCATCAATAATTGTTTTTTTCATTCAAATGATTCTCTTATCCACACACTTTTTTACCATCCATTTATACATCTTTTTTTGTCCGTCCATTCACAGCTAGTGCACTCATTTGATATTGAGAATCTGATTTGTTTTCTTTTATTATAATTTCTTTTCTTTTTCTTTTTTTCTGCTTTTCTTTATTTCATACATCTAATCAATCCTGTTTAGCCCATAAAACATTGCTACTGGACAATCATTCATATATGCTTAACTGCACATTCATGAGATCAGATTACCACTGGAATTTAAAAACATATGCTTGTCTTTATCTAAATGGTATTTTCAATTACTATTTTGTTAATCCAATTATTGAATGCATATGTATATGCTATATAAGATGCTATACTGTATATGATAGAGAAGATAAAAATACACCTTGTACATATGTTTACAATCTACTTGCCTACAAACATTAATGTCTAAATATAACTACATTGCATGACTTAGATATTACTTGAATGAGGGAATGAAAGATTTGATGTATAAATAATTAAAGAAATAATTAAATGAATGAGAAAATGGTTGAATGAATGAATAAATGAATATGAAAAGTACCCTTCTATTCTCCGTCATTTGAAATTGGTTAGGGTTAATAAATAAATGAATAAATACAAAATATACATATGTAAAAAAAAATGATTATATTTATATTATATTTAATGAATGAGTTGTTGTAATGAATTTCAAAGCAAATCAATGATTTAATAATTATACGTACATATTAATAGTTAATATATCTACAAAATTTCCAGTGCTTAAAAGGAGATTATAATTTATTCATACCATAAAAGATTGCGTAGGAATGAAATTGCCTCGAGGCTGATTGTTAGATCAGACAATACTTAACTACATATAAATCATATAGTTAATGGGTATTTTTGCTTATCATCAGGCCACTTAAAAAACTGGCTTTCTCTGCATTTTCATGATGAATATTTCATTTAAAATGACTTAATTCATGTAAAAGTGTGTTTTCGTTTTCTTTTCTAATTATCCATGTGTACTGTCTTGCCTTAATATCTCTGCTTGGATATTCCTTTTTTTTCTGAAATATTCCATATGCAACTGCTTTTTTTATCAGATTAGTTTTTTTTACTTTGAAATTGCAGACTTCCATTTGTGTTTTATATGTTTTTATTTTTCTTCACAAAACCATTTTCATACATCAAAATGGCCTGATTATGTTTCTCTAAAATGTATCATGTTTATATATAAACCACTTTAGAAAGACCTTTAAGTAATTAGGAAGGAAGTATTTCAATCTATTATTGTATTATCTAATAACAATGTTATACTTGTGTGTTTCCTGTTTTGAATCTTAGCTCTAATGTCAATATTACAGACACATTGTCTAGTATTCTTTAGTGAGAATCTAGCTAATACTTTGATTTCATATGGAAAGAATGAGTGGGTGGATGCATAGATAGATGGTTTTACTGTGTGTTTGCTGTTTTGAACGCTAGCTCTCTGTCAATATTACAGATATGTTGGCTAGTTGTCTTAGAGATAATAATATGCTTTGATTTCATGTGGAAATTAGAATGAGTGAGTGGATTCATGAACAGATGAATAAATGGATGCTTGTCATTTTGTTGTTTTAAACCGTAAAGAACAAATACTGAAATTAAAGGAGCCGTCTCAACCACCACGCTTTCTGCGCCTCTGTTATTGTGCACATATGAGTAACATAAGCAAATCTGCAAAATATCTTCAATAGTCAATCAATAACTAATAAGGAACTCTAAAGGCTGTTTACATGGTGCGATTTGTAGAATACAACTAGTTGTGAGGTTTAAAATTTTCTAAGACTAGTCGTAGACATTCTCAAACATGTTTAAGAGTATGTGCAATTTGTTTTAGAAGTTACAACTAGTTGACATATACTACAAATCACATAGTGTAAATCAGGCTTATGGGACACTTGTATTGCATGAGTGAGACAATGTGGAGAATTTGAAGATATGTTATTTTTCTAGCAACCATTTTTGATCACCTCAAAAATGGCGGATCTATTAAAAGTATATGATAAACCAAAGGGCCGCAAAGCATCCTGGCTGAGACAGCTCCTTTAATTTATGGTTGTTCACTCTAGTGAAACCATTCAATTTACTCCTTAATTTGTTTCAAATTTATCAGAACTTTTTCAGTTTTAACCTGTCTGGGTGGAAAATTCCGGTTTTGTGTTCACTGCAGTTAGCTTATACTTTGAATTTCTATTCTACAAAAAACATCACATGTATAAACATGTAATAAGTATAGATAATAATGAATGTATCATACAGTCATGAGAGTGGGTACCAGTCATACAATATTAACAATTGATATTTTGTTATCTCGTAGATCAAAAGAACTTATTAAAGATGCAATTCTTGATAACGATTTCCTTAAGAATCTGGATCTATCACAGATTAAGGAGGTTGTTGAATGCATGTATGAGAAGCAGTTTAAGCGAGATGAGTACATTATTAAAGAAGGAGATCCTGGTTCCCATTTATATGTCCTTGAAGGTGAGAAACTAGCTGTAAGACGTTAGTTTAGATGATGATGATGATGATGATGATAATGACGTTGATTATGATGATATACATGTATGTCTTTGAAGGTGAGAGACTAGCTGTAAGACGTTAGTTTAGATGATGATGATGATGATGATGATGATGATAATGACGTTGATTATGATGATATACATGTATGTCCTT